>VTPC01000560.1:228306-328655 GCA_011009095.1 Ignelater luminosus
AAATTAAAATTAAACATTGCCTAGCAATTTATACTATGTGTCTTGTGGAAGGCGAAATATATACTTTTTTTAAGAAGAGTTTTTTTAACCAACTAGATTAATAAAACATTTAAAGAACTCTTCAATCTTCTATAGAAGTTTACATGGGGAAGAGCGTATGCTTTATCTCTAGTATACTATAATTGTATTATCAGATTGATATGGTAAATCGTCTCTTCTGTTATTTCTTTGGAGATTATAAAATACATTTATATATTGGGGTAATTTTGGGCAAACGTTCAAATGGGACAGTTAGAAGCAGATACGTGGTGCAGATAATTAAGAAACGCGGCATATCAAAAATATCGTTTCTCAATCTCTCCGAACTCTTTGGACTTTCTAACTGTATTAATCAACGGATCTGAAACAAACAGCAAGGTGACAGTCACATACAGTGATACCATGCAGTTATATATCTGCAAATGAGAACATTTGTCTTTTGTTTTAAATATACCAAGGCTTTCATTAATTGCACTGTATCCACTTGATGGATTACTGGGATTAGTCCAAATTCTGTTTTGTATTAAAGCTATGACACTAAAGTACAAATTACAGCTTTGATATCAATGTTCTATTGTTTATCAAGACAGAGAGAACCCAAATATTCAGTTTTGCTCAAAACTACGCTGTTTCCTTCTAAAACTCAAATTCATCCCAGGTCGGGATTTACTGTTAAAATATACGTTTGGACCTTTGTTTGAGGCCAACAGGGTTTTTCGGGCTGATCAGACTTCTCGAATTGATTGAATCTTTTGAGCTAATTCATTAGTCAATCACACTTTTCCATCCGGTTTGGATTTTAGGCTGTTTGGGCCTTTCTGGCTTTTAGAGCTGCTTGACCTAGTCGGCCTTTTCGTGCCGATCACTTTTCTCATGTTCTTGAATTCTAATTAAGTAACTTTTTTTTAAGGCTAAATACCAGACACAATTCTGTGTTTGTTTTGTTTCTAATCCTAATATAGAAGATTAATTTTGAGAAATAAATACAGTAAATAACATAGCGGTTTTTGAGTCGAATCTACTGAATTCTTAAACTTGAAGTGATCTGACCCTGTGTTTCTCTTAGGTATATTGAACTTTTTGGTCAAATCTGCCAAAAACTGAAAACAAGCTTTTTCTAGTTGCGTTAAGTTTGTCATATTTGAGTTGGGTGTCTAAATACTTTCTAGTGCTAGAATCGTAAAATGAGAAATGCCCAAAATGTTTCCTAACACGTAAAAGATTAAGAAACGTTGCTCTAAAGAGACTTCTGCAGGCGTTATTTTATCAATTTTTCCATCTACAGTGAAAAGACCACATACAAGTGCGTTTGTGCATTTCTGGGTAAATCTAGATTTTTCTAAAGTATAACCTCAAATTGATCTTTTCAAAGCACCGACTTACACATCACCCCTATTAAAACATTTAATCCGCGGCTGGTTGATTCAAATAAAGAATGAACAATAAAATAGTTGTTGCGATTATTTTCAAGTTTTTGTAAACAATGGGTTGCAAACACTCTTCTGCATAGTAAGGTGACTTTCCAAAGTTTCCATAAAGGTGTTGTTTGTAAATTTTGTAATCCCAACCATTTTAAGATAGACACATCATAAAGTGAAACAAAAGAAATATAGAGGTCGGATAGGTCACTATAAGTGAAATCATCTAGACAGATTGATTACACTTTGGGTCAAAAGTCTTTTTTTCCAAAATATAAACAAAATTATTTTAATATATTTTAGTTTCTTTTTTAAATCAAAGTTTGCTATTTTTACAAATTACAAGCAAAGAGACTAATCTTAAATTTTAGATGTTACAATGACAGGTTATGAGTTAAACATTTATATGTAACAGAACACATGTTCCTAACTCTAGGGTTATAAGAAAAGAGAAGTGCATGAAACGCAACTTTTTGAAATGACAAAGTGAAATAATAATCCCAAAACAGAAGGCGCAGCTAAATGATACTTAGTAGGGTTTATGGGCGTCTATAACGGAGCGCTCAGGTGTCCAAGCTCCCAAGCAGGCGATAACAGGGATAAGCGAGTTCGCCGCACGAGTCCCAATAATCGGGGTCGCATTCGCGATATATCCCAAAATATCATATCCGTGCGTCAAGGCGAATGGTAATGATTGGCATAAATTTTGCGTAATGAACGTACTTTGCGTGTGGAACTAGCGACCCCCGCTCTGCTAAAAAGGGCATACTACAATCCTGGTAATAAACGGAATTTGCGTTTCCGTTATGTAAATATAAACGCAGTAATGAGCACGCATGCAATCAGAAACATAATTTGTCTTGTTCTCTGTCGTGACATTAGGTGCCCTACGCGCACTGGGGCGTGTTGAAGTGTCATTCAAAACAAACCAACATAATTGGAATCCGGAGGTAACTTTATCGGAAAAGCGACGATTCCGAAATAGCCAGTCAACGGTGGTTCATTATATCCGGATCGAGTGGCAGATATTTGGCGACACATTAGTCATGTGTCACGATTTCTGCTATCTGTTATCAACGTGAAGTTACTTTGAGTTGTTGTTGACGCGGTAGAATCTATTCTACCTTAGTTGCATTCAACAGACTATTCGATTGTAAGGGGCGACGAAAGGCTTTCGTAAAGACGTATTTTGTAAAGTGACAGCACAAAACGCAGCCAACCGCGGATTGCGATCGCGGAAGCGCGTTTGTGTCCGCGGGGACACAAACCGTAGAGATTACGAACGATTTATTCTTATTCGTGCTACGCCGATCATTTTCTATCATTTCAGGACGAAGACAATTCTCGAATTTTTGTTGATTTATGACTCTTTCCTGGATATTTATCATAACTGACGTATAAAGAAACAACATTCTCGAATCCCTTTTTGGCTGATATCATATTCGCTTACAGTGCTGCTTGTAGATAGCAATAACACTCCTGGGACTGCTTTGAGAATTTCATTTGTTAAAAGTCTAATCGGATCAGAAACTTCTGCAGTAAAGTACTAATATCTAGTGAGCGGGAATAAAACGCTATTTCATTCATTTGTAATTAGCATTGATAGAGTAAATGTAAAAAACGAGGAAATCTCCCGAGAACCAGATTAAGGGTGACTGTTTTTGATTTATGAGTTTCGATGCCAGGAAGTGACGCTGCCACATACAGTTGATTCCGGGTGGCAATCTTGCCATCTCTTCGCGCTGGATCGAAATTAAATATGCGAATCTAATTTCGGGGTTTAAAGTACTTAATCAATCACGCGGCGGTTTCAGTAACAGCGATGGACGGTAGTGGAGGAGGAGATAACGGGCGCAATACGCGCTACAAAGCGCGGAATTACGGGATGACATTCGTAATCACGGAGTCAAATAGGATGGTGTCTGCATGATTTATGGGCAGGCGAAAACATCACCTCGCACACAATGTGCTCGCAACTACAATAACTTCCACTTCGCCGGTTCCCGACTAGAGGAAGTGCAGTTCCCGGGCAGTACTTAACTAACAACTCGAGGAGCGCGAGAAATTTAATTATCAAATGCGTCCCACATTAGTCAGAGCTACGTGCGGATTGTTGCAGACGTTCAAATTGACCGTAGAGATCTGCTGATAAATTTACAAGCATTGTGAGACAAGGCGGACGCAGGCCCGGTCGCTTCGGTAATCCGGTAGCATCCATCAGTGCGCGCTGGTAATGGCCTCGGAGTGATAATATTCCGGAGCACTTTGCATGCAACCGCAGCCAAGTTCATGAATACGAATCTGGCTCGACGGATACTCCGGGAGATACTTCAGCATGCCATGAATAACGAAAACGACAATCAATTTCACAAAGCGAGTGTCCTGCACTCTGGATGACCAACGTAATTTTAATCTTTTGTTTCTGAGCGCCCTTTGAATCAGCACAACAAAAGTTCGTCGGGCACCCCACGCCTCTTGTTCATCAAAGCCTAGCTTTAATCAAGTGCGACATCATATTCCCCGGTGACCAAAGCTAACGTTCGCAATAACTGACGTCCACTGCGTTAACGCTTGTGTGTATATTTTACAGATACGTGAATTCGTGACTCACACGATTCCGGAAACCCTTCCGCGGTAATACCGGATTCTCATCGATCTCCTAATGCTGCTGCTTATTTGCAATTGAATGCTTGATTAGAAGACGAGCGCCAAAAACTCAGTGCTAGACTGATGAATCACTGTCGTCAATGATTGATCGGGCCACATCAAATTCCCATCAGCCGACACCGATCCATCGACTCTATTTAGACTTTGGTAGTCACCGTTTATTGTAATCTCGATGTTGTTTCTTATTGCATTTGCATACGTGAATGATGACGGGAAGTCGAGACATATTTGTCAAACTCGCCTCATCTACTGACCAACTGACCGAGCACGCCTCGGTGTAATGAACCGAGAGGAAAGAAATTCCCGCAAATGCGAATACATCTCCGAGTCATTTATGTATTGTTATCGGTCTAAGAAAATAAACGAAATGTCCGTGTCGTCTTTCAGAGATAGCGGAGGAGTTTATAAAACACGAAACAGGACGATAAGTTGCGCTCGCTTTTTATTAGGGTGCAGAATAGGGTTCGGCCAGGGTCACTACGAGTCGGTGATCAATCACTGGACACTGCATCCGTAGGGACTCGCCTGATGGACTATGTAATATGTAATGTTTAAGATGTTAACTGGTGGTTTAAAGCATTTCTCCCGAGGGCACTTTGTCTGAGATAAGTGTGGACAAATGAGAGAGGAAAATGCTGTAAAGAAATAAGGCAATTTTGGGTGTTTTAGCCTTGTTTCACATCGCAACAAAACTGTTTTCTTTGTTTTTCTATCTCGGATATTAAAAATAGAAGTTTTAAAACCTTTGTGTAGTTTGAATTAATTTAACTATAAGCCTAATTAATTTTTATCTTAATCAATTTTGATTGTATGGACTGCTTATCAACTTCTGATTAATTTTCCCTTGGGTTTATTTGCTCTTTATTTCTGCAAGCACCATTTTAGTTTAAATAGAGTATTAACAAAACAAATTTATTAGTTCATTTATAGTACACTTCTCCGCAACTTAAAGGTAACGTGCAATTTTATGTAACGTGACATTAACGTTAGTGGGAATAAAGTAGAATCAAAGAAATCTGTTATATATCACAGAGTTAAATCCAATTTGTATTTCTATTACAGAATCTACTACTGAAGTTTTTCGTTTATCTTTCTGATATGTAAAATATGTATTAATCACCAGTGACGGTTGGTAAGATTTTATAATGATAGGGCAATTATTTACTATAAATAAATAAACTATTCAGATTCTCATTCAATTAATATTTTTGTTAGGATTTAGATTGAAAAATTTTTAACTTCATATTCTAAGCGTTTTAACATACTACAATCTAGTAAATATAAGTATTTAATACTGTTATGTTTGACAGTAATTCTAGAAAATCACAAATCAATCAGTCTGTTGGAAAAAAGCTTTTATAACTTTCTAAATGCATCACTATCTTTACCATGAAATTCATTTAATGGAGCAATATGATACGCCGACTCTGTGAAGCGCAACAACTTTTCTCCCATAATTATCCTACTCTTGGTGAAAATCCTTAAAAGTTTGATACAAAACCTTTTTCCTTGGGAAACAACATAAATCTAAGCAAGGTCCTTCTTTAATCCATTTTCGTAGTTTTTGTCTGGAGTTTTGGAACAACATTTCAAGATCTTTTGGAAGGAAGTGTGACGCCGCAATCGCTTGAAAGATTGTATTCAGACTTACAGGGTGCCCATTTGCGATCTATTGGGCGACATTGGGGTGATTTCATTTTTTCCTTAGAAACGCAATCTTTCAGATAAACTGCAACATTGATAAGGTTCAGACACATCTCCATCTTGCCATACCAAAAACTTGGCCGCTAATTTTTTTGGCCTCACTTTCTGTTCTAGAGGAAGAGACGCTTCTGGCAGTTCACTATAAAATTCAACACCAGGAATTTGAGCTGGATCAGCGTAGCAATATGTCTCGTCATGCATTGTGAAAAAACGATATCCACCACTTGGAATGCTTAACTTGTATAAAAGTCTAGCGTCTTTTTTGCGCTTTTCTATTTGATTATTTTTGCTAAACGGGGCTTCTTTAACCTTAAGTCAATTTTCATTCTGTGCGCCAATGTTTGGAGACGTTGATCTCTGCCCCAATTTTCTGCTCTGATGTTTCTAAATTCTTGAGAAACTTTTTTAATTGCCTTTTGAGGTTCTCACAGTCTACATGCCTTATCTTGAATTGTTCGCGTAGGTATTCCTTGCTTTGAAAAAATGCAACTATTTGCTTTGCTATCAACTGATGCTTGGTTTGTTTACCCATTGTAATGTCTAACCAATTTAATTACGCGAATTAAGTCTAGAGATAATAAGCCGTCAAGAAGTGTAAATAACTCACCTGTTTCCAATGCCCACTGCAATTATCAGCAATCATGAAAATGCGCGGTTATACCTGGACCATGCTTTATAAGTAATGACAAGTGTGAGGTATTAGGCTGTAATTTGAATTTGAAACCTAAAGCTATTGAGCGAAAGATGGGTGTTTCTAACATTGTGGAAGTAGAAATAAGTCTCTTACTGCTCTTTGCTATTGGTTTGTTTCACTTTCAACTGTTGTTTTCTTCTCTTCTGTGCTGCACCAATACGATAGTGAAGCAGAGTTAAGTTAACCAGAGGAAACAAATTTTTTCCAAAACCCATATCCATAGAATTAGTATTCGCTATAGATGAGCAACTTTCAGTTTTGCGGTCAGATAGTTCCATATTAGGCTTTGTTATATTATGACCGCTGAAATACTGAAATAATCAGATTGTCGCCAGAATGTTGCTTTGTTCTACATGCAAAATTTTACTGGATCTTTAACTTCCAAACAAATGTAACTCTTTTAACGTTTTCCCCCTTTTTAGGAGACCTTGGTACATTTGTTGTATTTTTCTACACGCATTTGAAAAAATAATAAATTCTTTGATAACTAATCGCTTTTCTTTTATTTTTGAAATTAAACAATTAAATTTGCAGAAATAATTTTTACAGCTATGTTTTATAACCTGATTAGAATGCGTGGGCCCTTTAACCTTAACGTATTCTAACTTTTTCTAACATTTTGCCTTCAGTTTTCTGGGTTTACATTTCAGATTCTACCTCTTTTAAAATTATTATCTCCAACGTTTGCAGACATTTCTTCAGAGCCTTTTATGACATTATTCTCTACCATTCCATCCTTGTCCTCCAACTGAATATTTTCTGGCTCGGTCTTCTTATTTTCCCCATATATTACGGTGTCGTCGTCTCATTTAATGTCCAAACGTGCAATATTCTCTGTTGTAAGGTGAAATAAAGTATATCCAGCCTTGTCAAGTACCGTCTCCATAACCCTAAATTAAATTATACAACACAACATATAAGTAATTTGATAATGTAGAGTTCTTAAATAATCATATACCTAGAAGTATCAGGTGATAAAGATCTTGGCGTGAACACGAATTACTAGCCATCGTTTTCCAAAGAATCTTCAAAATTTTCACGACGTGCTTACAACTACCAAGTTCAAACCAGAATGATCTTAAGAATTGCAATGCTGACCACCCCATACCATGTCAGTTATTCATTGATACCTTTAATAAGACGCACATTTTCGTTCGCTGAATTGGAGGTAGAACAAAACACTTATAACTAGAGGTAGAATAAATCAATATTATGAATGTGTAAGGGGCATATAGAACTAATACCTTGTAGAGCATATTATTTTGGATGTATAGACATAGCAATATCAACATACTTTAAGTAGCTCTAGAAGGAGGTAGAACAAAATTGACATTAAAAATGAAGTTATGGACATACAATACACCAATATTGAGTAGCTGCAAAAAAAGTCTGAGATAAAACAATTTATTTTAAGAACTAAGCGTCAATTCTCATATTTCGAATGGAGAGAGTACAGAACAATATTCATAGTTTACAAATACACAAGATTCTCAAAAAAATGTAAAAAGTGAAAATGAACAAAGATACTGAGTTAAGGAGATCTAGGCTAGATCTTTGTATTAAGCTACATATTGCATATGTTGATTACTGAAGGAAGATTCAACTATAGTCGGAAATCTTCTTCCATTCCTCTTGCTTTTGAGTTAGGCATTTCAGCTTTTGTAATCATATTCTGATCTTTTTGTTTTAATTCTTCATATTGGAAAGCTCATTATACTTTATAGTATTTTGTGTCAAATGACGAATAGATATGTTTTGTGCAAAAAGTGTCCAAAACCAGAAGCAGACCTTCAAGATGCTTCTTCAGTTGCAAAAACACGTTGCAGTCACTAGGTGCTAGATCGGGGCTGTATGAAGGATGATCGAATTGTTCCCAACCAAATGATGCGATGAGATCTTGAGTTCGATTGGCTGCATGTGGACGGGCATTGTCGTGCAGCAAAACGATCCCTTTACTCAGCATTCCTTGTCTTTTGTTCTGAATTGCACGACGCAATTTTTCTAAGGTCTCACGGTATGTTACAGAATTTATTGTGTCACCACGAGGCAAGAAATCAACAAGCAACACCCCTTTCCTGTCCCAAAACACGGTACACATGATTTTCCGGGCTGAAATTGTTTGCTTAAACTTCACTTTCGTGGGCGATGTTGAATGCCGCCATTCCATAGATTGTTGTTTTGATTCAGGTATAACGTAGGCCTGTGACAATTTGGTTTAAAAAATTGTCACCTTCAGCATCATAACGCTCAAGGAAAGACAAGGCACTGCCTAAACGTTTGGTTTTGTGCGCCTCAGACAACATTTTTGGTACCCATCGTGAGCACAATTTTCGATAGTTTAAACGTTCGGTAACAATTTCATACAGAACAGTTCGTGAAACTTGAGGGAACTCTTCTGATAACGCAGAAATCGTGAAGCGTTTGTTCATTTTCACTTTTTCATCGACTTTTTGCACCAAATCGTCATTGACCACTGATGGTTGCCCACTCCGTTCCTCGTCATGAACATTCTTTTGGTCATCTTTGAAAGCTCTTACCCATTTGCGTACTATTCCATCACTTATAATGTTTTGTCCGTACACTTCACAAATGTTACGGTGAATTTCAATTGCTTTCACACCTTTAGCACTGTGAAAACGAATTACAGAGCGTACTTCACAATCGGCGAAGGCATTTCAAATACGCACTAAATAATATAAACCTTTAAATGAAATACAGGGCACTGATCAATCAAGAGCCACTGACCAATACTTTGGAAGGTGTAGAACAACAAAAAGTAAGTCTGCTTTGCCTATAAAATTTTATCGGAAAACGCTTAGTTGATTAAATGATTACAGAATACAATTTTACTGTTAAAGTCTCTAAGTGTTAAATTTACTTTAATAATTTTCTTGAGTTAATCACTCATGACGTACATTAAATTATTAATGACGTCTTTACAATAGTTCATATTACAATTTAAATTAATTAAATTAATTTAAAAATCTTTACCGCAGGTAGGATTCGAACCTACCTAACCTTATCTCGCGTAAGATGCACTAACCAATTGTGCTACCGAGGTAAGTATTCTAGTTAAGTGTTGTTAGATGTCTGAGCAATCACGTTTTTTATTTGAGAACTGCAGGTGTATGATAATCAGATTATCAGCAAATGCATATTATTCTTTTATAAATAAGTTTTTTGTAGGATGTAATTAATTAAAACCTCAAATGTTTATTCAAATTTATTTGTTCACTACAGAAGCATTGCTCGTTTTTTCTAAATGATTCAATTGTTTCTGTTTGCAATTAAGGCAGTTTTATGTATCTTTTGCATTCCAGTGCCTACCAAACAAAATATCTATGTAGTTAGTTAACTGCAGTAATTGAAATTATAGACACCCCGTATAAATTTAACCTAGTTTATTTTAATTGATGCACAGCTAGCTATATTTTTTTAGTTATAATATGTAAACAATAATACTGCACATAGTTCGTGCAAGATAATTTGATTGATAAGAAAATAATTATTTTTAAAAATAAAAATAAGTACCACAGGTGCAGTTAATTTCATCAATGTATGCTACAAAAGAAAAACTCATAATTACTAATATAGCTAATTGTAAATTATTGTTTATGTTTAATGTCTGCAATTATTTCCGGGTGTCGGCTATTATTATTGTTTTAGTATTAGGTTATTATCGTTATTACCGTTAACAAAACAGCTGCAAGGACATTGAAAAGATAAGCATAAGCACGTGGTAGCAAATTTATAAACACCGCTACTTAATGACTTTATAACAATTTACCTGTTAATGACACTTCGAAATATAGGGCACGTTTAACTTGTTTTAAATTGAAATACAAATAAATCTTATAATCCAAGGGCAACCTGCAAGTCTTTCTTTGGGAGCCTCATACATACAAATCTGATGTTTACCGCGTTCCTTTGAAATATATGAATTGGTGAAATTTCAGCACAAAATTATATTTGATTCAGATCATTTAACATTTAAACTGGGATGTAAACACGAACTATCTAATCTAAAGCGCTTTATTAATAGAACTCAAACAAGCCAGGGGCTGATCTCCCATATGATGCGCGTCCTTATACCTTCAATGCGTCCATGAATAATTCATTTATCTCGATCTCAATTCACTTTGAATGTGTACTGCCATATACATGTTGTATGATCTGTGTACACACGCGAGATGACGAGATCAGTTCGCAAAGTTGACGGAGCTCGAGGCAAGTTGTTCGTGACAGTAGCAGGAACGTCCAAAGCTCGAAAACTCCGGTAGCAAAACAGAGAACCGGACATTGCTGATGCTGTTAAACGCCACCGGCGCCGCAAAGCTTTTTAACCGATTGATAATTAAAGCGCAAATAATAGGACAGTCACGGGATCCATTCTTGTATACTTTGTGCTACTCAAATATTTACCTCCCTTAACTATGCCATAATATAATTACGAATCAATTATTAGCATACGGCCCATGCACTTAGTAAATTGAATGCGTTGCGTAGATGAATTAATGTTAATCACACCATTACGCACAAAGAGTAAAACAATTTTAAATGGACGAGAATAATGCGATATAGGGCTTATATTTATGACAATGTTGCTGTGGTATTTGTAAAGTGTCAATGTATAATTTGGTGGGAGATCGCCTCATTTTTAATCGCGATGACATGAATAGCGGCTTCCTGGCTCGGAACTCGGTTGAGGGATCACCTCATTTAGACGCCGTTCGCTCGGATATTAATTGAATATGACAGACTGTATTAATCTGATTCTATCTGGACTTAGTTACACTAAGCGTATTGCGAGTTACTCGAAAAGTACTGTGATAAATCATGAAGCTAAACAGACCGTTGAAGAAACATCTGATATTCATTTTAAAGATTCTTTATTGTTAATTGTGCGAGTTCAGTAGATACAGACGTATTTTCGCTAAGGGATTTTAAATACTTTAAAAATTGAATTGATAAAATTCGTTTTGGTTTATGAAATCATATGAGTAGTTTAAAAACTGATTAAAAATAGTCTTGGGGTCGTAAAACAAAAATATATGTAGAATACAATTGTACAATTGTGATAATCTAACATGCTAAGTTGCTGATTACGTCATCATATTATAATGTTGAGAATTGAAACTGTCAACTCAATAACACTATGTGACTAGAGACAAGATTTCTTTACAACAAGATGTTTCAAGATCAAATGTGAAGGCTCTTCATTTAAAATTCAGAAAAATAAAAAATGGGACTAATATTGTGAAAATGATCGTAGACTTGGTTTTTCTTACTTTTCCTTCTTATGTAGACCCTACCATTAAAAACCTTTAAAATACAAATTGCCACATTAACATTACTTTCATAATTCATATCAAGCCTATAGTAATTCAAATTGGTCCTTAAAACAGAAAGAGACAGTTCGATTTAGAATAATATCGAACAGTACAAGCCGAATATAAAAACTTTCATTGAAACTCAATAATTCTGAAAATAAGAGTAAAGATGTGTAACTCTTCTCTCTTTCTTAACAGTTTTCCAAAGTTTTCTTCATATTCAGTATTGAGGATATTTGTCATTTTACTCCATTAATAAGTTTTTTGAACTTCTATGCAGATTAACTCAAAGCTCTGAAAAGATTAACCAAATTAGATAAGAGATTCTTATTAACAGAAGAAAAACTTTTAATGTTCCTGAAGAGAGGAATCGAAATCTTCTTTTGCTATATATAACCGGAATTTCTCAATTGTCATCAATATTACTATAGCCGAGAAGGCAATGTAGAAGAATATAATGCGTTATTTACTGATACAACTTGAACTTTCAAAGAGCATTTCCAAACTTGATCTTAATTAATTTAATATCTCGGTTCTGTAATGTTTGTTTTCTTTCTAAGATCTGTGGTGAGCTATCAAACCACATCTCAATTTTCAAAAAAGAAGCAAAAGTATCTTAGATTGACTTTTAACTTTTACTAAAGAGCACTATCAATACAATACAACAAAATAATCTATAGTCATGGCCACGACAAAAACTTAGCAAAGCTATACTGTAAAAGGTCATGCATGATTACAGCCTATGTTTAGAAAACACTAAAACACTACATTTACAAGAGATAGTCAAGTCTCTCTATCGCACATGAAGCTGGCTTTATAGTGTCATGTGCCAACTCATGCAAGATTCTCCTCCAGTATGGTCTGGCCATTTAAATACTTTTGGCAAACTTGGCAAATTATCTGACCTACCATTCGATGCTTCCAGACCATGTCATAGTAGGACTATCAAAAATTGGAAAAGTAATATAATCAGCAAAACAGTGAAACTCAGATTTGTTTACGTTTCGATATCTAGTTGTCACTTTACAATGATCCAAGAAATACAACTTGCCCTAGAAAAAATTCCAATTAGAAATAATGAAAGTTACTACAGCAATGCATAGCCAGATAAACCAGAAAATATTAGAATATAGCTACTATGACAATTAGAAATGAATATGAGGTAATTCAGTAGTTCTAATAGAAACTCCAAACATTTATCTCTTTTTGTACCACCGTGAACCAAAATATTGTTACGATTTAGTTTTAATTTCCAGCACTTCTCTATGACTTTTTCCGTTATGCCCAACGTTGGTATATCAAAAGATATTAAACAAAGAAAAGGTAAACCAAGAATACAAGTAAAATCTGCAAACACATATTTTATGAACGAGGATAGATTCTGGGTTGCCTATGTGGAAGGAAAGCCCCTCTTGTCAAAAGTCTTTGCTAGCAATGCACATTCATAGTTGCACCTTCAAAAAAAATTCTAAATCCTAAAAAGCATTTATTGAATTTAACACAATCGATACACAAAGTGTATGTACAGAAGACAGTGTCGTTATTGTAGAAATGTCAAAATAATTACTTGGACGCTTCAAGATTTTTATTAACTGTACAGAGTGTTCTATGTGGTATCAAACAAAGGCTTTTTTAAACCACAATACAGATATAGTGTATTCCATTTGAAACAAATCAAAACGGACAGCTATTTGCGTTTCTTGTTCATTCTGTATAATACGATCCAGTTGAAATTTGGATAGTGATGTTTCAGAAGCAGAAATCAAAATTGACTTTTATAGTATATATATGGTAAAAGGCTAAGAACCTCTTTGAGAAATTTGTCTGCAACAGATAATTAAATAACGAGAATACGGTTAGGTTTAGACTGCGATAGTTCTATATTGTTGCAATCAGCAACGAACCAAGAATAAGAACCCCCTGTATAAGTGAAAGTAATTCTAGAACATAAAAGCAATCATTTTGTACAACTCTTTTCAGTGATATTTTTTTAAACATCGAAAATAACGACAATCTTTTATCCACAGAATATTGGAACATCCTGTATGTAACTGTAAACTTGAAACTAATTTCTTTGAGAAAAAGGTAACATGACGATCACTAGTATCATTTACGGAAGTCAGATTAATTAACTTTAAAATAATATTTCCCTAATATCTAAATCCTGAAACTGGAAGGTACAGTCAGCTCATAAAATAATGTCACAAAATGATTTACATTCTGGTATTTAATGTCTAAATTAACGAAAATACTAACTTAATAAATTAATCTTGGTTAACCGAGCACTATCCATGAAATGCAAAATTTGCCATTAAATGAGAAGAAATTTTGCGACATTACTTTATGAGTTGACTGTACACTAGTTTCATGATAGATCTTCAAAGAAGTGACAATCATCTGCAAGATGTATGTTATGAGTTTCTACTTAAAATACTTTTTAGACAAAATATGTATCAAGACCCATAAACATTAAACACAAACTATTTTTGAGCTTCAAATAGTTCTATTTAAGGCACCCTTCCATTTGTAAATATAATAATTTCAACTTAATGGTACACTGACTTACAAAAGGTAATCTTTCCAATACTCCCAAATTAGAAAATAGTGTTAGCTTTAAGATGTAAACAGCACTGTTATGTCAATGTGTTATCTGTGGTATAATAAGCGGGACTCATTTAGCGAGAAGATGAAAATATCCAAGAGAGATAGAAAATCTCAAATTGAGAGAACTTCATTAGGGTTCTAATACGCGATAACCGCGCTCTGCGTTCGTTAGGCTTTTAATTATTGCAGCCGTTCACGCATTACAGAAGTTTATTAAAATATTTCATTTCGTTCTATGCAGCAAACGGATGCAACATCATCGACATTGCAATGAAACTAAATGGCAGCGCGAGTACTAAGGGTACGTAGGGGTCGCCATAAAATCAGCTCGGAACGTGTACGAGTAGAAAGTATATGTTTACAGAAGGACGCGTGCGGGGTTACCTTCGGTTTGTATAAGAAAGATGTGAGATCAAAGCGTCTTTTCAATCTCTTACGCCGCCTGTCTCAAAATAACAAAGATACGGTAGCTTTGAATACGAGTTTACATTTCCATATAAGGAGTTTCCACAGATTGCTGGAAAACAAACACAGAAATGCCCGAGTAAATATTCGAATTGAAATAAAACTTAGCGTAATCGAAAAGCTTTTTATAAAAAGATGCTACAAGCGATCTCTAGGGCTCTCTGACCGGAATTGAGTTTGGGACATTGATAAAAGCCAGCAGACAAATGGCTGTTGCAAAATGTAGCATCCCGTTTGGAAGATAAGTCGAGCGTTTCGCTATCCGAATTAGGACACAAACGAGACATTAGATTGATAAGAGTCGAGGAAATGGATCGGAGAACGGTGACTATTAAGACAAGGATGATAACAAATTAGACAGAAGCGCAGTGATCACCACCAGATGGGTCACGGTCCAGGAGGTGCTCCCACGAAGAGCAGACACCGGAACTATATAAGACTGCTTGACCGCAACCAAACACCTCTTTGCCAAGCAATAAACTTCACTACCATATTATTCTTACAATCAAACCACTTAGACTACGCTCGAGTCGTAAATAAATAAATTCTATATAGAAAAAACAAACCACAGCTTTCAGGACCCCTCTACCTTTCCTCAGCAATGTTTAACTGTGCGTGGTCGTTGTTACATTTGATAAATCATTTTAAATAACAATAAACACTTAATAAAAACTTTATTTTGTTTTTGTTGCAAAACCTATGATTACTAAATCGAGTGAAATCACCCGAAAGGAAAAATTTAAGGACCATTTCAAGAACGACTCTCGGTGTTCAAATAACAAACTTGAAAGGCGTTTTATTAGCTAAATAATATCCGGTCAGTCCAAGAAAAAAGAAAATCATTCGATAAAACAGAGCAAAGCGTATCCCGAAGACACAATCTTTGTAACAGCAAAAGACTCTTGTTATAAGACATCTGACGAATTTCAAGTGTGCCATCGCCATTAAAACGACGCCCAGGGCAGCGTCCTATCATTCAATAACTACAAGTGTAGCTGGTCCCTGGCAATCAGTAGCTGGGGCTTTGGAACTCTTCGTGGGGCTCGCGGCGGTTCGGGGGGTCTTTCTTGTTAAGTGCGATCCGGGGCGCCGGTAACGGCCGTTCACCAACACACGCGTATCTGCACGTGCCTAGACTTACGATTGGCACTCGAATTGTGCTTCATGCTGACTTTTTGTTTCCTTTTACTTTTTGTTACTTTTGTATTTATTTGATAAATAACAAAAACTTTTTTAATCCTCCACTGTGCTGCTTGATTTAATACAGTCTAGCAAATAACTTTTGGAACATTTTTTTCTTTTAATCGTTTTATTTGTATTTCTTACATCTGTTTCTGAATTTATATTTTATAGATGACTTTTAAGATGGTATTTTCCTAATTGAATTTAGAAAGATCTATGAAATCAAGATGTTCATGTTAATTGGCTTGTAATGGTAGTGTTACATATTGTAATTCAATTGTTTCTACCGAAAGATTTCAAACAATCTTTTAACAAAGGAATTGATCAAAAAGCATAAATTCCGTTTTGTTTATTTTTCACATTCCTTAAATAAACAGACGAAAATTTGAAACGTTTTTATCAATTAATAGATTAACTGTCTCAAGGTATACAGAGTGGCTCATCTTCGATGAAAAGACAATGGCACATTTTTGCCAGTTTGTTTTGGTAATGAAAACCAAAGTTTGCTGTTTCATTTTTAAAATATGAAGTAAAAATGGGCGAACATACCTATTTCAATAAACATAAACAGAAACAAATTGGAATTTATTTCATTGAAAATATGACATCATATCTCTAAAAAAACTTTTCTAATATCTCAGTTAATTTTCTCTAAATAAGCTTTTCCTACTGCAAGATAGCTTAAAATCTAAGACGGCTAGAAGTAAACTGTTAGTTAGGAAGAACAAAGAAAACCATGAATTTAGATGTTACCTGCCATCATCTTTTAGAAAGCTGTTTGAATGTAATTTTTTACAAAGCAATTCCTAGAAAACGCTTAAGAATTTCAAAGTTTCCGTAAATATAAATTTGATAAATTGGATAGATACAGCCTTAGAAGTATAGAAGTAATAGAGTACATAATTAGACATCCAGAAACATTCTGCAGGAAGAAAAACATCGTGGTTCATAAATCTAAAACAAAAGCGAAAGATAGCTACCATAAAAGTTCTCAGACGTTCTCAATTTGTAGCATGATTTGCTGATAGTAAAACCATATTTTGACTTCACAAAGATGCTTATGCTGTTATAAACAAAATGACTGATATATGTATAGAGAGGACCAGATTCACTATAGCTAAATGCAGGATGTCTTAAAAACCAGAATAACTAGAAGATGAGCTTCTTGGTTCAACCAAAATTCCAATACACGTTTTAGATTGCAATTAAAAACTGGTTTTGTCAATTATTCTTGTAAGTAGAAAGGTTACCTAGACTTATTGTTCTGAGAAACTCGTAGAAACCATGTTACTGGTCCTTTAAGGTACCAACACTCTTTGAGGGCTTTGGTAGATGACTAACATGATAACGTGATAGCTCTTCAGACATCTAGTTGGTTCTAACAACATTTTGATCAGAAAAGTTCCAAAAATTGCAGAAAATTGACAAATACATCTAGTTACATATAATCTGCTAAAGACTCCTGTCAAATGACTTCTTCAAAATAAAATCGACGCTAAGGCACTTGGTACACTCCAGATGCTGATCACTCCCAATTACCTTTTCTGTTTCCAAAATCTTTTTCCACCACAGAAATTAGTTCAACAGGTGTTGGAAGTGTTCATTATATGTTTCTTTGGAAATCCAACAGAAACTAAAGAAATGCAAAACAAATAACCTCGAAGAATACTGATCAAAATAAAGATTCAGTAAAATGTTAATCCAAGTACGGTTGACTTTACCAAATGTTATGTTAGTACGTCATTATTACCATTAAACGATAGAATTCATGCTATCCAAAAACTGCACGCTACTACACAGGGTAACTGATATTAACCACCTAGCAATCACTGCTAGTCTTAATTGATAAATTTAACCCACACAGAATTATCTTCGTTTATATACAATGAGCACCAAATGAATTTTTAAAATTCTTTTTCATTTTAAAATATTAGGAATTGGTATTGCTTTGCTGTAACACGTCTACTCAACTTTTGCTAATTTTTATCTATTTATAGATAAACTATAACAAAATAATTAACTTTAAACGCCCTTTGCACCAAAAACTTAAAGAAATCAGGACAAATTGGATCAAAATTCGGGAATTGGGAGGAAATGTTGCCTCAAAAGATATGTATAACGACATACTCAAGACCCAAGGAGACAAAACATGACAAGTCCAAAAACTTGTTTTAGTCATATATCATTCTGCCATCGTCCGGGCATATTCCCAATTGATAGATCATATGGTCTTAGATATAGTGGTGCTACAAAAGACATTTTTTGCTCTTTTGTCAAGCACTTCGATTTAGTTACTTTATCACCATTGTTTAACGAAGCATTAAATCATATTGCAACTCTACCATCCTTACATTTCTCAATGATAAATTTCAAAAATTATCCTTGAAATCTGACAGAACAAATATGTCTAGTAGAAACATTTTTTAAAAATTAGACATCGGCATATACAAGATTTTATCGCAATCAATAATGAAAATATCAAGGTGTTTTGTACTTTTTGAGATGGTAAACCCCTAGAAACCCCAACTTCTATTATAACCCATTATTATCGTTAACAAACCTTCTTGGTGTTCTTCTACTGCAAGCAGGTTTTCTGACAGCTACGTCTTTGATCGAAGTGTAATATCTTTGTAACTCATTGCACTGCCAAGATCATGATCGTTTCAGGTTTTTTGATTTTTTGTCCGATATGGTATAGTAGTCTTACAAACATCAATCTTTGCTTTTTTACAATTGCTAGTAAGCATGTTGATATAGTGTTTTATTGGAAGATAAAAATATGACTAACACTTTCCCTGTGCCATCCATTCACCCAGATTAAATAAGAGCC
The DNA here is from genome assembly GCA_011009095.1 of Ignelater luminosus. Taxonomy (NCBI): domain Eukaryota; kingdom Metazoa; phylum Arthropoda; class Insecta; order Coleoptera; family Elateridae; genus Ignelater; species Ignelater luminosus. Next base: position 247,240 of record VTPC01000560.1, read on the forward strand.
TTATTCATACCATACGTGAGAAGAAACTAAAGAAATTGTAGTATGATATGCACCGACAGACCTCTCATTCTGTCTACGTTCTCTGCAAAAATCTTCAATATCCGATAGCGTTGAAATTTTTATATAGTAACTATGGTCTGTTAATAGAACAGTTACAATCTGTTGCTTGATTTGAGTAGGAAGTTTGCTGTTTTAAATTTTTCCAAAATTTAATTCGTGATGTAAATGTTGGCTTATGGAGGAAGGTCAAATGCCGATTATAATTCAAAGAAAAGGGTGGTAGTTTCACTTTCACTTTTTTACCTCAAGACACCTACAAACGACAGTACTCCAGAACCAACTGTAATTTTCAATAATGCCCAAAAAATCCACTTTGCATTTTTCAAAGATACAATTGCAGTTATTAAGGAAGAACGAAAGTTCCACTCATTTATAACAGAAAAAGCTTCAGTTTACACTCTTGTTACATAGCAATAACTCTGCCATTGGCAGTTTTCGGAAAAACGATGAAACCCTTCGACTTTATTTCTTTACTGAGCATTCGTTTCTCCAAAAAAAAAAGATTTTGCCTCCTTCCCCATCACCAAACGAGCTATGACGCGAATGATTCCAGCAGAATGGTGCGGCGGTTCATTTTGCTATACAAGTTCGAAACTACTTAAATAAGGTATTTTCGGAAAGATAAATAGGAAAGCGTTCGCCTGGTCTGATGCCCCTTGACGTTTTTTATATAGATATTTAGAAAATAAGATACACAAAATAAACCCCAAAACTAAGAACACCTGAAACAATACACCAAGAAATTTTGTCAGTAAGTTCTGAGACATTAAATTCTATCACTGAAGAATTCTACTATCGCGGCTTTAACTTTTTTTGATGATTTTTCTTAAATGCTTCTTTCTGCAACTTTATTATTATCGTACTCAGTAAAAGGCCAGCTTTCCAGTTTTGTGATGAACATATGGCGTTTCCATAAAAAAGATAACCGTTAACGCCATAGTTAAGAGAGAAAAAGATGAGCAGTAAAAAATAAAATTGGCGAGTTTTAGCATTTTCCCGAAAAATTATCAATAGCAATCTGTGCATATTATATAGCTAGTCAGGGCTACAGACGATATCTCAGAAATAAGAAAAAATGTTTATGCAGTAGATTTTTCAATCAAAATTAAACCTATATCGTCTTTGCAAATTTAAATGGTTAAATGATCGATTTTATAGACACAGAGTGTCCTCCTTAAATATCCGCTACTGGTGGGAGCAACTAAATCAAGTTTTATAGAAAAAAAGAAGTTTCAGTGTAATAACCATGTAGAAGATATCATTCGAAAATCACGACTACTTAAATGCAGATAAATGAAGCACGCAATTTATCATAAACAACTTACAGTGGTTTGCTTTACAACAAAAGATCAAAAATATAAACTCACATAGTACTGTGGTAAACAGATTAGGCCTGAAGTCATTTACACTTCAACAAATTGTTTAAGATTTTGTTGCATTTACCAGATACTTTTGAATTTTTACATTTTTACATTTTAACAAAGCACAGCCCCGTGGATTATCTAGTAGTAGCCGCCACTACAAGAGATTTATCTATTAAAAATGTAATTGATTCTATGGAAGAATAGATGCCAGAAGAAAATGAAATAATAAATATGAAGAGACATTTATTCTGATGAGTTTTACAGACTGAATAGTATTCGTAAAGAGTTGATAATATGGACGTAGTTAAATAATTAAATAAATTGCATTTGCAATTAAATAAATTATTATAAAAGGATGCACTTACATAGATGAAGAAAAAACGACAGAAATACTATATGAACTCTTATACAACTCATCAGTTATAATCTCATTAATTATACATACATCAGCATGTTACTCGAATTATTTTGACAATTGTCAGAGATAAATACTGGTAGCGTAATTGACGGATTTTATACTCCTTTACTAACAGACCCCTTAAGGATATGTAGATTAAGCAGTAAACACGAGTTGGTAAATCCCTATACTAAGGCGTAAATTGTGTCAGAGAACAATCATGCGGTACTTGTCCTGTTTCGCCAGATTAGTGTTCAAGAAATACGGGCTTTAATGGTTACATTTCTGAATCTAACTTTACTGCCTATCTCCGTTTAAGTACGGTTACTTAATTTAGGGATACGTTTATAAAATGAAGCAATGCAAATTTCAGTCAGGAACAAGATCGTGAATTTACATAACTTATACTGGTTGACAACTTCCTTTTTAGAATCGACATTACAAAATCTCAGTTTTGACTTTCATTTCTTTATTTGTTGTTATAATTTTATAATCTAATTTTAGAGCTTCTATATTACTCAAAACTCATATCAAAAACGATTTGTCAAGATTTACCACTCGTGTTGTTAACTGACAAACCTATGATTGATGACCTACTAGTTAGAACATCTTCCACCCTGTGAAACATTCTATCAAAACACATATTCCAAATTTATTCGGTGTAATAATTGCATTGACTCGCGCTGGTAAGATTTTACTATCTAATTTAAAGCCTAAATCCATTACGTACCTCCCCCATTTTACAATTTGGCCCGCGTATTAAAATACATTACCTTCTATAGAATAAAGCGGGAATTAAAAGTTAAGGGTGAGTAATCTCTTCTCTATTCAGGTATCTTTTCGGTTAGAATTCATCCCTAACTCAATCTTACTTATTATTGTTGCAGATATCGATAATATTTTGTTACGAACGGATCGGTAATCGCGCGTAATTCTTTAAGCTTAGCGAATCCAGCAGATGCGTCTGTGAAATGTTCACTTAACTATTATTTAATTTGGGGGAAGAATCTATTGCGCGGAAGAATAACCCTTTATTGTTAACAGTTGTCGATTTAATACAGCTTTTTTACTCAACCCTGGCCAATTTTCACTCAATTAAATTTTGCTTTTGTTCTTAAGGAAATTGGTTAAAGATTATCTTTATACCAACGAAAGGGTTTTGAGAAGCGCATTCTGGTTTGGTCACGGATTAATTTTGCTTTTTAACGGTTGTTCAAATTCCCCGAGTAATTCGAGGGCGACTAAATTACTTCTCAGAGATTGTATCGATTCAGTACGCAGTTTTACGTTCAACTCTCAAACAAAAATGCCATAAAATAAATAGTCCGTCATCTATCACGATGATAGGTGACAAGTATGTTGTAAGTATAGCGAGAAGAATGCATTTCTGTATTATTAACGTAGTAAAAGTCAACTTTTCTCCCATATCGCCTATAGCGGCTTCTGCTTCAATCTCTTCAGAAGTTGATGGTTTCTTGGAACCTTGTCGTATCGATATTTCCGAATTACGTCGGTGTCATCTTTCGCAATTTATACTACTCCTTTTGTTCGTAAAAAAGGTCGATGACTACTCGGTGTACATTCCAAGTTTTATATTTAAAACTTTAAAACGCGGATAATAAAGTTAAGCGCAACCACCATAAATTCTCCCACTAATTTTACAGTTTGGCCCCATTAACGACTAAACGGCTTACTTCTATAGGAACGCAATCATATTCGTTTGTATTGCAAATGCGTTTTTTTTCTTTGATTCCTAATTAAGTGCCCTTTACATTGTCAAATACAATGAGACGACCTTACTAACCCTTTCTCCATAAATTTTGCTCGAATATTGCCGTGTACTGTGAACCCCACAATAATCGGGTTTTATGTCGTACCGTTGTTATGTGCCATTAAAATCACCTACAACAATCAATTCTAATTGCATTGCCCTATAAAGATGCGCGTACACGTTGTATAAAGGTCTCCCGCTGATGCAGTTAGTCTTTAAGGGCCTCTTAGCTCGCCAGGACACAGCTTGTGCAATTAACCTAACCTATAAACCGATCCGTATTATTGCCTTACGTCTTAATAACGACTAAATTATAAACGTGCTCTCGGACACATACATACCAAACATAAACTTTAATTCAAGTACGAAAATTAAGCAATAAAGCACCATAATGAACGATGTGTATAGGTTCAACTTCCTCGTTCGTCAGAGATACATTCAGCAACCAAATATGCCCCAAATAATTTTGTTTTCCTAATACATTAGTTAATTATGTGATTAATTCTAAAAAACGGTGTTCTCACGATCATGCTCACCCTTACAGATCTTTTAATTTATACCTGCGATTATCTTATTAGAACTAATCAATATTCAAATTTATTCGGATGCAGTGCGGATTCTTCACGTTATTAGCCGTATGGTTAACCACGAATTCCCACGCTAATATTTTGGTGGTAAGGGGTGGTCACAAATAAATGTAAATTGGTTTTGCGTGGAGATGCGAGTAGTCGATAGTTAACCAAAAACGCGATCCCTGCACATCTTTCAATTAGTCAGTGTGTTAAGTAACGAACCGTGTAATATTATGCGATGTGAACTCAACGGTAGTATCTGATTTTTCATCTTCGCAATGCAACCTGGACGGAAGTGGACAATTACACATTGGTGAATCATCCTTATTGTGCACCAGAAAAGGGGTCATTCAAATTAAGTCACCACACTTGCTTTTCGCGTTCGTTGCATTTAAATTTTAATGGAAGTGGAGAAGTTCGTCGTCCCCACAAACCCTTCCACTCGTTATCATATTATAACTGAATAACGAAAAATTATTACATCTACGCAAACTTATGTAGACGAAATGTCTGAATATAATTATGAAAGGGAAGTTCTGAATATTTAAAAGACAATAACAACGATCCCAACAATTAAAAAATTAAAATATTTGATTTAAAATCTTTCGAAAATTATCGAGAAACTTTTTATTGTTTCCTTTCAAGTTATCTCATAAGAATCATCATGATCTAGATATGATCCTTCAGAGGTCACTGATCTATTTTTCCATAGCCCTTCAAAATTCCTATTAAATGTTGCTCATAACTAGCTATCTATATTCAAATGATTGGTCGGAACTCAGTTTGTATATTTCAACCATGCCATGAAAGGTTAGAAACTGATTTTACTTGTTCTGCAAGCAAACACACATAAATCTGCAGATTACTTCACTTGCTCAATCTTTAAATGGGCTTACGCAAAAGAAAATGAAGCCAAGTATCCACCATGACTGCATGTTTGTTCAAGAATTTATAATGGACTTTCTCGAACTTGCCTGAAGCTGATGCTAGAATCTTGAAACTGAAAAGTGGAAGATATAGTCAAGTCATTTTGGATTTTTCTACATCTTCTGAGTCCATACTTAAGATAAAAAAAATTGAAAATATTTCCCACAAGAAGAAGATAATACATCTGTGGCAGTTGAAAATGCAGAAGTCGCATCATCAAACCATAACAAAATTTTCCACCAAACGCAAATTAATCTTCATGCGAAGAAAATAATTTAAAAAGTGCCACCTGTTCGAATTTTTATATTTAGCAGGTAAACAAAATTGAGAGCTGCTTTTCATAAATTATGATCCACCTCGAAGGATCAGGTATTAATAGTGAGAAAGATTTCTCAATCATAGCAACATTTTGTAGAAATTCTGAGATATCATGAGACCTATCAAGGTGAAGAAGATTACGTATCTTGCAAGACAGTACAGTACGTTTCTAGATGTTAAGACAACTTGCTTCTAATCAAACATCAAACTCACTAGGAGCAAGCTGAAGAAGGATCTTCCATTCCAATCCCACATTTAAATTTTCTTAAATATCACGTATGTGTACAACGTATATTTTAAAAGCACTCTACTTCAAGACGTTTCCTTTTTGGATCTTATATCACATTGCAGTATCTGATTGATGCTGCAATTAAAAACACATGAGTCATTCTCAATAAGTCCAAAAACGAAATCAAAACCATAACCTTGAGAAGTGTCTGGGTTCTGTGTGGTAACTGACTTATTTGGATTTAGAACACAGGTCTGGTCCCAAATAATGATTTGCTTCGATTATGATATTTAGGATGTCCTTCAAGATGAAGTATTATGTTATCTGCCAGATATGTCTGCTCCGTATTCCTGTATGTATAACGTTAAGCACTGTCAAGTTTTGCAATTACAAACGTCATCTGCTAGATTCTCACCAGTGTCCCTGACAGCACCTAAAGTCTAAAGCAGCAGTTTTTACGCACTCTTTTAGAAGATAATAATCCATGGCTCATGCTGATAACTCAGTAAGATGACCTTCTAGGTCACTAGATAGCTCGACTAAGCAAGCATTGGTAGTCTTTATTCTCTGATTTGTTTCTGTTTTTCTGTGGTATCATTTCCGTCTTTTTATAAATCACTAACCATAGAAAATATAGACAAATAAAAAAAATATGAGACATGCACAAATGAAAGTCTACAATTCATTAGTATTGTGTAACTCTATTGAACAGCTAAAGATTGAAGCAGTTAGTAGAGATCTAGCCATGCCATTAAGAGTCAGCCCTTAAAAGAATAAAAACGACTGACCTAAAAAGTAATTAGTATTGAAAAAAGATTAAAAGTAACATACCAACAGATTCCAAAAAACTCCTTCTCTCATTGCCAACATCTAAAATACAATGCAACTGCAATCTAAACCCATGTCTTTTCCAATAATTAAGAATTTCTGCAAAATGAAGATTAAATGCATAACTTTCTAATCGTAAATGACGGTCCAGGTATTCATACATTCATTTTTGGTTGACCATATGGGATCATTTTTTCCCAATAATAAATTACTGCACGTGGAAATGTCTTAAAGCAGGACATAAGAAGATTTTGATGAGAAAATTGCGAAAATAAGAATTTAAGAAGAACTGTATCAATTAAAGAATGATCTTTAAGAACTTTATCGTGGAGTTGTCTTGCTTGAATTCAATCTTATAGTGAATTCTAATACAATTTGTTGCAGTCTTATGTCTAGGTCTCGTTTCATTGTGGCTTGTGGTACAAGAAATGGTTTTCTGTGACCGTAAGATTCCACGCAGTGTTCAGAAAATAGAAGTCATGAGAAATTTTGAGTGGATTTAGGTTTGCTGATGCTCACATCATTTTGATTGGGACATTTGTATTTTTTTCTTTCCTCCCTAGTCGTTGTCTATTATTCTATTATGGCGCTTTATACTATCTCTGATTGTCTTTTCTGCATCTGCTTTAACTTATTTTTCAGCTATCTCTTTCATTTGTTTTCTACTGGCCTCTCATTACATCTTGTCAACTGCTTTTGCAAACCGTGTCTGTAGAACGTTACAAAAGTTAGGTTTATCCAAACTGGACGATAAACGATCGATCGAGCAATCAATTGCAATAGTTTTGTTTTTACTTACCGATGCGATTGCAAGACAGTGTAAATGTGCATAGCTGTTTGATCTTGCCTACTTTACAAAAGATTTTCATCGCGGTGCATTTGGTATACCTCGAGATTATTGATCATCCAATTTAGGAAAGTTACTAGCGTTGGAATATAGCACCTATTTCAGGCAAAAACTAATTGAATTTTGTGGCGCTTAGCTTCTTTCGTACTTCTGCTCTTCAATTAGAATTGAAAAAAAATTAAAGGTAACAAACCAACTGATGCAAAATGAGTGCCAGCATCTAAAATACAATGCAACTGCAATCTAAACCCATGTTTTTTCCAATAATTAAGAATTTCTGCAAAATGAAGATTAAATGCATAACTTTCTAATCGTAAGTGACGGTCCAGGTATTCATACAGTCATTTTTGGTTGACCAAATGGGATCATTTTTTCCCAATAATAAATTACTGCAGGTGGAAATGTCATAAAGCAGGACATAAGGAGAAGGCTGTACGAAGATATATTGCTATGGATTTTGATGATAAAATTGCGAAAATAAGAATGTAAGAAGAATTAATTAAAATTATTTTCTGGAACAATATTCCTTGGCTTGTGGTTTTGGACTGCTGGTGGTTCTTAAACATTCCGTGGATTGTTCGCAGCAATGATATATCAGACATTCAAATAATTATCTTAAGTCTTGTTTCCGTCTGAGTTACTTCTTGCAATTGTTTTATCTGCCTCTCCTCGCAATAGATACTGAGACTTTTTCAGTTTTGTTATTAATATTCTTAGCTTCGTTAATTGTGAAGATGGCTAAAATTTATAATAGATTGACTCTTCTAAACTTGAAGGGTGTTAGATTCAGTTCCAATTCAGACTTGACGCGCTCAAAATTCATAAATCGTTGGCAGTTTAGAGCTAAAGTTAAACAAAACGATCTTTGGTTTCTTGAAAGGCTTTGCATTGGAATGTATGAGATTAGCTTAATTAGCTATGAAATTCTAAAATTATCTAGTCCATAAAACAAGTTAGTGATACTAGACTCTTTCATTCTATTTACAATGTTTTGTAAAAATAATTTTTTGTAAAAAAGAAATAAAAATTAATGAAGATGCAGACAACTTAGCAAAGAAACTTTCATTTAGGGTCTAACACTGTCTGAACTATAGGCCATTTCAAAACCGTTTTTACCTAATACAGTTTTGCATTGCTTATTTTAGTTATACTACGTATCTTATTAGTTCTTGCCTTTTATTAAAAGTTTAAAAAAATTATGTTTGTGGCTATTGAGTATATGGTTAGAAAGATTAATTGCCAGTTTGTGTAAAATGTTTCTGGTGTGTAGTTAAAAAGGAAACATTTTAATATTCATTCAGTATTTTAAATTAAGTTAACAAGCTTCTTAAAGTTTGGCTTCATTAAATGATCTTGTCTATTGCTGATAAAATAATATTCTGATCAAAAACCCATACATCAATTTTCATTTATTATTGTGCTTGTAAACAAATATCTAAAACACATTCATGAGTTACCGAATAATAATCTCATCAATAAGTTCTTGATGAATTATATCAGGCAATTAAGACCCCATTCATGTAGGAGTCTAAGTGTATATGTATGCAAAATTATTCTAATAAATACTTATTAGAGGAAATCATCAAAATAGAAAAGAATAGTGACGTTGTAAAACTAATCTTTCAAGGTTTCAGTTATCGATTAATTTTGAAATTTATTATAATTTCGATAACTTTAAGATGATTTACTTTTATAAAAAAAATCAAAGACAAAATGAAATATGATTTTGTTATTCTTCTTGGCATCAGTTTCGGTTACCGCATATTTAATTTAATTCATTCACCAACAAAAAACTCATGATGGAACCGTCTTACAAATACTACCAATCAATAAGACTCATTTATCTACTTTTTTTTCTTTTCCGTAAGGACAAAAGTAAGCTGGGAAGGCTTTTTTCAATTTGAATAACAACGTAAAAATAAATGAGATAATATCCTGATGCATAGAAGCGCTGAAGATAAATTATTAACACTGTCCGAGGGAATATTGAAATCATAGGGTGCATATGTATTTTTAGGTCCGTAATGAGGACAATTCTTTGTGGTATTTCCGCTTTAGGGTGGCGATTGCGTAGGATATTGAAACACTAATCAGTGTCTGTTATAACGAAAAACACTGCAGAAAATTTCAATAAAGCCAGACTCTTTGTTGGTTATATTGTTTTCGTTGCAAAGTAGCAATCAAAATGGAAATTGTAGGGTTATTATTTTTTTGTGTAGTCCTTAATTAAATTGTTACTTCGTTTACTCAGTTAATTGATGCATGAAATTCGAGTGTTACTGCTCTGAGTATGGTGCTTTATTTCGGGTTTGTTGTTTAAAATAAAAAGCGAGTAAAAAAGTCTCTACCTACAAAGTATAGTACAGTTCCTATACGTGTACACAAAAAAGATACAGAGACACAAATGAAATAACAGTAATACATTTGGGTATTCAACCGTCAATTTGAGTAGTCAACGACCATTAATCTTGCTGAAACTGACAGATAATAAAGCGAGTCATGAGAATGTATAAACATAACCCAATCTGTATAATGCAACAATACAATTTCAAAAAGCATTAAACCCGAGTATAAACTATAAAACGCGAAAACGGGTGCATACTCGTTAAAGTATAACAGCTAAGCCCGCATTGGCAATATGTAAATGACCGAAAATTGTTACAATCGTAAAAAAGTTATTAATTTAATGCGAAGGAAGGTATAGCGAGAATGAAAGTATTAAATGTTTAATGTCGGTTACTATAAATAATATAATGGTACGCATTTATTTCGGGGCAGATGGGGAGATTTACTGCTTATCACCCCATACAAAACCTTAAGGATAAAATAAAAGATATACTAAAATCATCTACCGTTACAAACCTATTATTTCCTACAACACTGTGTATATAAAGTTTCACAATAAAACTTGAATCTCATTACAGTTAAGACTGCTCGTGTTCGAAATAATTAACAAATCTATGGCAGCATGAAACAAATGAATAAAATAGTTTTTGAAACATTAAGCATACAAGACGTGACAGAAAAGGAATTCTTAATTAAATTGTTGCTTGTTCTCCCAAATCAATACTATATAGCCATTTCCACCATCTAAATCATTGAGAAGTTCCTCTGAGAATATTCGGTATGGTGTTCCTCAAGTACAAACACTAGCCAACTTGTGTTTCTAGAATTGTGTCACGTCATCAACTAACAATAAGACTTGATACTGATTTGAAATCACAATGTAAATACTTGGTCTGACTAAAACATATTTTTTCTTCTTTCATATAAAGCGATCTAAATACAGAACATGATCCACATACTTACATTTATGATTCAAACTGTATCAATCATTTTCCCTTAGAAGTTCAAACTCAGATTTTCACTTGTACAAATATTCACCTCGATGCAATCAATTTTTCCAAAAACTCTATTTGCAAAAATATGCACCGTTTAAGAAAGACTCTCAAAGTCGGTCATGTAATTCATCAATCGATTTGTACTACCAAGATTGATATCAGTATGAAGCCAATAGGATGATAATGTGACGAGACTCATATCTCAATTTCCTTCTCTCTATAGGTAATGCTCTTGATTCAGCAAACATTTCCAAATATCTCATTTTGACAAGTGCAGACTCTTGGCGTCAGACTTCCAAATAAGACTACTCCTAGAAACCATCTTAAGGAAAATTAAAAATCATACTGGCTGAGTGTTGCAAGCTAACAGAAAGTCAAAAAGTTCACTAAGACTGGAAACAACCTCCTCGCATTTCTCTTCTACTCTATCACCTAGTATACCTTTGGTTATAAAGCACATCCATTCAAAACTGCAATTGAGTATTTGAGAAAAAACTTCCTAAGCTTGAACCTCTTACTACCAACTGGAAACGATGACAAGTTTTGAAGATATTTCTCTTTATTAAATTGTCACTAGCCAAACCAATATTATCAATAAATTCCACCAAATATGTGTGTCCACCGGCTTGCTTTCCTTGATTTTGCTTAACTCGATGCAACGGTCATTTTTTGATTTCATGTCCACTTCACGGTGAGAGCTATAGACAACCAATCATTCACTTCGAAAGCCATTTTCTGTTATAATTTGACAGATTCTCATTAAAATCCATTCGAATTTTATAAAAAATCAGTTTTGATACATGACACCTTTGAGTGCCAAAACATCAATGTTCACAAGTAGTTAAGTGAACGAGATTGAATGTGTTACCCTTGAAAGTACCCGTGGTTGAAAGTGTTTGACACTTCCTTTAGTTAAGACTATACTCATCAGAGCGACCATAGCTAAATTAGTCTCTTGCGAAAACCAGCGACCAAATGATCTGAATTTGATCTATAGCCAAAACGTACATCAAACCTTTTGTCAAACACTTCTAGTGGTTTAGAGTTCACTTTAAACTGTAAGATGCTGGTACTGAATTTGCACAATGTCTTTAGCTCAGGCAATTCTGTGAACCGCTACGGGCCTGTACAACCTTTAGTCTTTTAAGCAAAGTTTCAAAATTGATGACAAAATTCATTAAATAATCCCCAATATTTTCACTATTTCTTGTTGGTTTGAACTGTCCATTAACAACAAAACCCATTTTCTGTTTCAAATGACACCAAGTTTGAGTGACTCAGGTTTTCGGCAAAGCAATGCACGCCTTTTCGTTTATCACAGTTAGCAGCAATCTGCAATAAACCACAAACTCAATATTCGCCTGTCACTGTCTTTGTCGGTTTTATGCAGCTAATGCCTCAGTTGACTGGACTTTTTATATTTAGTGAAGTTGTCTTTTCTTCATTAATTATGGAATTAATACTTGTTGCTTCTAGAACCTATTACAGTATGAAACTCTGAAAACTCTTTACAGTGTGGGCAAAACAAATTGAGAGCAAGTAACTTTTGTGGTTTATACAAGTTTATGAAGGGCAAAAAATCAAAAATTAGAATAAAACCAAAATACCAATATCGTTACCCCAAGAGTATCTTCCAAATATTCTATACTTCGGATACTACATCTAATGTTCCAAATTTATATAAAGTTCATTTTGCATCATCATCTATTTCTCCCGAAAGAAGTGTTTTGCATATCTTTAAGTAGAATTTAAAATCGTCACTGGAAAACATTTAAAATTGCTTTTGTCCAAATTTTGCTAAACCTCTTAAAATTATTTATACCTATAATTAAACTGTAATGTAGTCAGCTAGAAAAACTAGAAATAGAATTTTCGATATCGATGACTTTTTGGTATTGTCTTCGACTTAAGACTATTTTACCTATGAAGGAATTTGATAAATAGTCAGTAAAAACTAATAAATTCGCACATTGCTAACATTAATTGATTTGGTTATCTAACAAGATATATTTTCTATGACCTGCTCAAGATGCAAAACAATGACGAAAAACTATGGTGAAACATGTTGGTAACTATTGTGCAAGAATAAATGTTATTATAATTCAGTATTTAGAAATATGTTTGGGAGGAGGTAATATGTATCTACAACAAAAGGAACCTTCCATTCTCTAACTTTGATTTCATTGATTAGATCAACTGATCGAAATTTGATGTCTAGCCAAACCCAAGAATATTTTGTTTAGAAGTCTTGCTGAATTTCCCGCTCGACAATCCACTTGGATTTAATGTATTCAAAATCACTGGGCTATAGCTTAACAGTTTAGGTTGGCTCAGTAAAAAGAGATTGTGACACATCTAGCTAAAATCCACCCATGAGAAAGAAATACTAATTTGATCTGTTTTCATAATCAGGAAACTGCTAATAAGTTAATCCAAAATAAAATTATAGCTGTGGATTGCGGATTTTGATAAATTTGTTCATTTCTTCAAACAACTTGAATTTGACTTTTTGAAGGTCTGATTGATTGGTATATTCATCTTTGTTTGTTTGTTTGTATGGTCAAAAGTCGAGAGTTGTATTTTATGATAGTTTTTGGTGTGCTATGGTGGATCAGACATTAATCAGGAATAGACAATGTTTCACTGAAGGATTTAAAGATCATGAAGGGATGAGCCAATGACCTTTTGCTCTAAAAATCAGTTTTCAAATTACAATGTGTTATAATTACATAAATTAAAAAAAGTTGCAAGAATGGTATGTGAACAAAAATATTATTAGTTAAGAAAAGAGATTTTAGTAATCAGATAACTTAAGATAGATGTATTTTTAGGGATATGATCCAAATATGCAAAACAGAAAACGCTAGTCCGCAAAAACGAAAAGTAAAACCACAGTTACATCAACCTTGTTTTAATCCAGATGACATGCCACCTGCAAACTTCGTTTGTTACCTAGAAAATAATTTTGTAGTTTTCAGGAAAAAACCTAATAATAAGTCTGATACAAATCGCAATTATTATTAAAAACGATTGCTGCATTTTTAAATTAAACTTGTCATGTACATAATGTCACGTACAAAGCAATAATGTTGGTCAATAATTGTGTTGCAACGTTAAGGGCACTAACCGGGAAAACTGACACAGACAAATAGCAAGTAAGCAATGACTAAGGGCATAAAGAAGCTTCCTGTAATCAAATTTTGACGAGCAATTAAAACAAAACGAAATGATGGCCATCAAACAACTTGCAGACTTATAAGTTTATAGTGCTGGGTTGAGCTCTTCGGTACCCCCTGTCGAGATTTGACTTACCCCAAGTGGATACAAGTTAAATTACTCAAAACGGACAAAATATTTCCGTGTGTGTTTCTGCAGTTTTAATATGGTTTTCTCATAAATGTAATTTGAATTACGAAATATTTCATATAAAAAAATAATTGTTTTCCTAGAAAAAGCGTGACGATGGGGTATCTTACAGTAATCGCATTGTGCAATTTGACATGCATTATCTAAATTAATCTTACAAATTACAAAGCATCTTATAGTATGATCGTGTTTATGTTACACGGACGGCCTTATTAACAATATTACGATGTTTGATATTCCATTTGATCTTTACACGGTGAATTTAACGATCATTCGTAACATTACTTGATAAGAGGGTTCGTTTCTAAAACGCCAAAGGCATTCGCGAATTAAAGTTAGAAAATTGGCTGTATTCTAGCAACGTTCGAAAGACAAGCTTACACAAACCTGATATAGGAATTTATTATAGCATAGAATTACTTGAACCGTTTAGTTCTTAAAAGGTATATTCAAGTTATTTAAACTGACGGTTCTGTAATTCGCGGGATACTGCTTATAATAGAGACCCGTTCCGATGGAGTTTTAGCCCTCCACAGGGAATACACGTAATTAAAACTGCTCTCTAAAAGGATTAACTTCGGACAGACTAAATTATGATCGTTGCTGACGTAGGATTTAAACTGGACTAGGAATTATTTTGATGAAGTCATCTCGTAAATTAACTCGAAGCATTATTTGCATTATCTCTCCTTCATTTAATTCGTCCTCGATCCTGGTCGTAAATAAATTTCAGTAAGCCACGAATTTATTAGCTACCAAACCTATCACGCCAGTGCCATCTTAAACTCGAGATTTTTAAATATTTACATTTAACGTCTATTATTGTGCTGATAAAGGTGAAGTAGTCGAAATGTAGCTACTTAAGAAAATTGTTTGAAAAGAGAACCTTTGTTGCGGGGCATGTTTATTTTAGGAACTGTCAAATAGTTAAGATAACAAATGGCATTTGTACACCATGTCAATATTGCCCCAGGAGAAAAAGCCTCCCAAAATTCAAATCAAAAACCGAAATAACACAAGAAAACAAGATTTCCAAACACGCATCCATCATGTCATACAAAACACCCACTTTAAATTCGAAATAAAAACAATTTCGAGTAAAATATATTTAAAAGCAGCACCGTCAGCTAACCGTAGATGATTGACAAGGGGATGCCTGTGTATGGAAATGCGACCGAAGATGCAACACGGCTATGAATCTATATGTATATTTTACTGGGGGTGAACCGAGCAACTGTCACGCAAAACTGATTGAGGACGTTCACCATGCAGATTAGCATTGCACGCCTGTGTCATGTAATATACAACATTCATATTTAGATTGCCTTTATAAACACAATAAAGGAATTACTTTCAAGAACAAAGCAAAATGAGCAGATTCATCTATATTATGGTCATTTCATTGTGTATGAATGCAGGATTTACTTTCTCATAACAGATTTTCACTATCATTCATCAAACCACTACTAGAAATAGAGCAAACATGAAAAACGAACTAATGGTGTTGCATCAACAATCAACAAACTTTACTTATCTTGCTACAGTTATCTAACATTTAATATTTGCGATTCTATACCTACTAGTAATTTTTAAAAAGTTATTTTGCGTTGTATTTATGCATAACCGTTTTTAATCATTTTGTTTGTCTTTTTGTTTTATACAGGGTGAGTTTTTTCCGATGTTTAGTATGGGGATCTCGGAAACCAGCGGAGATAGAGAGACGATTAAATGGGGAAAGAATTGCAGTTTTACGAGCTTAACTTAATGAGCTTTTATTCCGATGAAATTACAATTTTAAATAAAAATATTTCTGAGAAACTAATAAACAGAGAATGACAAATGATAAATTAAGAAACAAAAAAAAGAAATTAGGATATAAATAAAGTAGTACCAAAACAACGTAATTGAAGTAAGTAAAGAATTTAAGATAAATGAACAAAGCAGATTTAAATAAAAATAGATACTTCACTCATAGGTGTAACTAAAAACTAAAAATGCTGTTAACATAGTATGCTATGGAAACAATTAACAGATGCAAACGACAATTACCTACTGACAGGTGCAAATCATTTAGTTTCTAATTAATGTTGATTTTGGTCTCGTAAGTTATCAATATAAATTTTTCTAATCAAGAAAAGCGTAATATGATTGACTGTTACATTTTGTGTCATAAGAATAAAAAGGTAGGGTATATCAAAAGTCGTACGACACAGTAGATGACCTTAGAGAAGCTGTACTAGAAGTTTTTCCGTTAGAAAAGCAACAAATTCTGTTTTAAAAAGGTGTAACTTGTGCATTAATCATAATGTTGGACCTTTTGAATATGTTTAGTCTTAAATACTTTACTTACTTTAATTACGTTGTTTTGGTACTGCTTTATATTCTAATTATCTTTATTGTTTCTTAATTTATCGTTTGTCATTCTCTGTTTATTGATTTCTCAGAAATTATTTTTATTTAAAATAATTCTGTTTATAATTTCAAAATTAAAATAAACATTTTAACAACTAACATGAATTTTATTATTAGATGCGATGCGTGCATCTATCAATTGTTTCCATAGCGTACTACTTGAACAGTTCGAAAATGAAAAGAAAAACAGGGCCATAATTAATTTATTTATAAAAATAACTATGTCAAGTGATATATCGTTAGGATCGTTGAAAAAAGGCCTTATTTATAAAGTCATGGCCGACTATGGTTTCCATTAGAAAAAACACAAGCGTGTGTCATAACTCAAGAATTACAGCTTAAATAAAAACTTCGGTTAGACTGTATCATTAAGCACATAATTACCTACAACTTTTTCCTTTACACATTTTTTCTAAACTCAATAATAACAGAGCTATAGGTACCAAACAAAATAACAAAAAGCTATTTTTGCGAGATATCTAGTTAGCTATGCATTTTTTTCCAAAAAACAAAAAGCTCATTAAATTGAGCTCGTAAAACTGCAATTCTTTCCCCGTTTAATCGTCTCTCTATCTCCGCTAGTTTCCGAGATTCCCATACCAAACATCGAAAAAAACTCACCCTGTATAAATAACACGCAGAAAGCAAAACCCTCAATGTTAAATACAACACCGGGCCTGTGTGCCTAGCCCTTTCAATAAACATCTTACATTCAAGTAGTATATAAACACATTTTCATCTCTAGATTAGACCAAACTATCAATTTTTGATATTTCTTTTTAGTGTCTTCCAGTCCCGACTTTCTTTTCTGTTTCTTTCAAGTTTTCGCATATAAAGCACAAATATTAATTTTGTAATATTTGCACAAGCACAGCAATCTAAAATATAACACGCAGAAGTTTAAGTTCTTAAGTAGTAATTCAAGAAATTTGATCCTGGCATGCGTCTTTAATACTATAAGCTGTAGCTTGTACAGGTAGATCCAGATTGTGCTCGTGTTCGAACTTGTGACGTGTCAGTGTGTATACTAACCTTCTACCGGCCTACGATACTGCAAAGCCAAAGAAACAGACTTTTTTTCACAGCGAGACTTGTAACTCGCAAAGCTCTGGACGAAATTTTGTAGTGTAGTTCATATTATTAATAAATGGGATGGATTTGTCAAACATGCCAATCCTAACAAGATCGAGCCAAGCCAGAAGCTAAATTATAATGTAGAAGACTTGCTTCCGACAGCAATATCATGCATAGCAAAACAAATTTCCTGACTTTTAATGTCAGTTAGATTTTTGAGATCAATTACGTCATTATATCTCTTATAAAAAGGAAATTCGCAAAATATCTACGGAGAGAAAATGATTTCTACACTGACAATATCGAAGGGAATGATACCCTCATTGGTTAGCTAGGTGAAGTCTACATTGAAAGTAAGAAGTGTTAAAGCTGCTCTAGGAGACTACCATTTAGACATCGGGCTATAGAGAAACTGCCCTCAGGACAGCTGCCTTGCATTCTATCTTTGGAGCGCTTAACAGTGGACGGATTTCTTGCCCAGGCATACGCAGACGACGGGCTAGTATTAGTAACTGGTTGCTTTCTCAACGTCGTCTGCGACCGAATGCAAGTAGCCTGCAGGATCATAGAAAGATTTGTAATGACAATGGCCTTTCCAACAATTTATCTGAGGTAATTCTTTTCAACAACAGAAAGAAAACAGACGGTTCAAAAGAAAATTAAGTAGTCACATGTCGACAAGGTGATAGCCAACACTCTGACAGCTATAACAGGAGATAGGTAGGCTCTACAGTATTATACGGTTCAGTGGTCTGGTGGTTTAGTGTAGAGCGCATCATCACCGCCCAAAGACTCAGGACAATGCTACCGGCTGCACTTGAGATTCTATTGAGGCTGCCGGACCTCCCAACCTGAATAACAAAGCAGGCAATAACGGTCACGCCAGGATAGCCCAGTTAGTGGAAAAAGAAGTACCTTTACTAGGTAACACAGGTGGACAATCGGTTAAGACTGCATAGAAAGTACCCCCCACAATGCCAATTAAGGAATAGTGGAAGAGCAGTAAGATGAATTTCCAACAGACTCGCTGGTTTTCTATACATTGAATAACAGGAAATGACTTAAAGATTTCTCGGTCGGGATGGATTTCAATTAGAAGAGCACTTACTTGAACTTGGTTTTGCAACCTGTCACCATACCCAATTGTCATCAGAATTTCTATTCTTTCGGTTTTGGTTAAAAGTACCAATTTTAGTCAGTCAGTCATGTGAAGAAGATTTCTAATGAGACTCTATTGACAGTATAAATATGTCTACTGAGCTAAATGATCATTTGTGAAATGTTTAGCAGACTTCTCCTTTCTTCCGATCTCGGTAGTAAATATAAGTGTTCATTGCATCCAAACAGTAGTAACCAGATGTATATAAACAACTAAATATTGACAAGGTGATTATTATGATTTTTCAAGTTAAGTTTTGCATTTGTACTTCTGTGAGGCAGAATCAAACTATTTGGCATAATCGACCTAACGAGAGTGAGGGTTGTGATGTTTACTTTACTGCTATCGCAGGTATCAACAGTTGCTCTGGTGAATTGCTCTTGATCGTCTTTTTTGAGTTAAATATGTTTGTAGTTTTTGTGGATTAGCCAATATTTCATTAAAAATGTTTGTTGCTTCTTTCTTCTTGAAATTTGAAGTAAACCCTAGCTGCGGTTCTTATTGTTAGTCTCCCTACACGAAACTTCCGTCTATATAAAAATGAAACAAATTTGCATAAGATATTTCAGACAAAAGACTAAACGCAAAGAATCTACAAATTACAAAAGACAAAGTTGCAAGAAATTAAAAGTTTGTCCTTCGTAATTATTTAGTTTGAAGACATCTAGTAATACATGCAATATAGCGAACTAAATTGAACCTTGAAAGTAGGTGATGATGTTGCAGTTAACCAACCCTAATAGCACTCAGATCATCTTCTCCAAACACGTCCATGTAAATCCGAAAAAATATATTTTGAAAATCACGCCCTACTGAACCTTTAAGATACCTACAAAACCTTCATTTGCTTTGAGGTAAATATCTGGCTGACTTAGATGAGTTGTGCCTTTTATCATCAAACTGCCGCTCAGAAAGAAAATTTGTGAACGTATAGTTAACCAAAGAGGGGCAAATTTTAAATTCCCATGGTAAACTGCTGTAAAATACCCCTTACCCGAGAACAGGAATTTTCGAAATTACTGTCTTTATGTAACTTTCAGATCAATTGTGCTTCGTATCATAAATTGCTTCTTAGAAAGAATAGATATTCAATGATGTGAATGTTTCTGGCTTCTCGTAACTAACAAAGCAAGACTAATGCAAGTCTCTTTGTTAACATTTTAAAGAAAGATGAGCTTCTCTAGTCCTCTTCAGTAACCAAACTGGGTTCTGTCAATTCCTTTTTGTACTATTATCATACTTCTTATGTTAGACGGTAATCCTTACATTTCTCGACTTACAACCTGATGCACGTTAAATATGGCATCAATTAATTTTTGTCTTTATGTAATCTTCTTTGTTTCATCGTAAGATTTTATTGGCGATTCAGTTTTTCTTTCTAAGAGTGTCACTAACTCGGACTAGTAATGCAAACTGGCAGCTGCGCCAGGTAGGATCAGCGGAATCAATCCTCAGATAACCTACCATCAGACCTAGAGTGCTACATGGTTCAGTGGTCTGGCGATCTAGGGTCAGTGCAATGAGGACGATCTTTACGACTGCACTTTAGGTTCTATTGGAGCTGTCGGACCTCCCAACTTGGATAAGGAAGGTGGCAATGACGGCCCACCTCAGAATGCGGTATGCAGGTTTATGGCTTGGAAATGAATTTAACACCAGCCGCACCAGGCTAGCCCAGTTCATGAAAGAGGAAGTACCTTTGTCCACTTACAAAATAATACAGGCGGACAATCGGTTAAGGCTGCATAGGAAGTACTCCTTCACATTCCCAACTAAGGAACAGTGATGAATTTCCAACAGGATTCACTGGTTTTCGCTCTGAGAAAGCACACCATGGTCTTCTACCCTGAATTCTATGCCATGTGGCATATAGGAAAGATGCTTGGATGACGATGTAAAAGATATATATTCGCTATGCGCAGCCAGAATGAAAAATTCTCTTGTACAGGACTGTGCAGACGCTTTGGAAGAACTTGCCACAACAAAGGAGGTTAACCTTGTTTGAGTTGGGGGCACAGCAGGATCGACAGTAACAAGAAGGCGGATGAATTCGGCCGAGGATATCTACTTCAGACCAGAACCTTTTCTAGGAATATCAAGACAACAAATCTCGTTAGCCCTGAACGCATTAGTAGAATAATTTTGCCTTGAACACTCAGAGCACGTCAAACCATTCTGTTTTGGCTTCATTTCATTCGTTTTTGCAGAAACTTCATCAACTTTTTTGTCTTTTTTTTCTGGGCGCCATGTTTGTTTTTTAATAAATTGGGTAAACAATTTAGTTCAGTCAATGAATGCCCAAAAGAGGATTGTAGAGAACATGGAAAGGGGAAGAATTTTTTTCCTTTCCATATCCTCTATAACCCCTTCGTTGACTGGACTAATTTTCTTTTGAGTTCAGTGATGTATCACACTTTATATTTTAGTTTGGTCTTAAAAATAAAATGTAAATCAACTGCTGGTCACACAGTATAAATATTAACAGAAAAAACTCAAATGCCTAAACTTTCTTGACTGACTAAATGACCTCGGTATAGGCATCTTTTCACATTAAAAACAAATATGATGTCGAACCAACACTGATAGTGATTCTAAAAAATCAAAAAAAGATCAAAATTACGTGCTCAGAGTATTTAAGGGAAGAAGTTTCGCAAGAAAGTGGTTTTACATTTTAATTATCTTCAATAATAATTAAAAAGTTAGACAAGAAAAACGGTTTCAAAACTACCCAGTATTTTTTGCCATAAGTCGAAAAGTTCTAATTTAACCGACTTCGTATCTTTTACCTTTCTTGAGGTTTCCAAATTGAACTTTGAAAACGGTCTACCCATATACAAATTCACTTTAGCAGATATAATACAATCACGAACTGCCATCGATTGAGGATGAAAATTCAGAGATGATAGAATGATGAATCAAAATGAAAATCAAATCGCCTAATTAATTTTTATTAGAAATTACCGAAGATACCATAGTCATATGACTTTAGTTTCATATAAAACAAAAAAGTGTGCTCCAATGGGTATAGTTTATTTTAAGTCGAACAATTGCATTGTTAGTCACAAGTTTGAGTGATCCAGAGGGTTTGAGAAACGACCATCATAAAAGTGCAGATCTACTTTAATAAAATAGGAATCAGTCACATAAATGCCGTATACTTTATTATCCTCCAAAATAAAGAAAGCATTCCATAACTGTGCAAAATAAATAAAAAATCCCTGTGTCTAAGTATTTATTCGAATGAATGACGACTGCTTTTTATGTGAGGAGCTTAAAGTAAATTTTCTCGAAATAAATTTGAGTGTCAATAAAACGGATGGATACATAAATAAGTTATGAGTATTCTGAAATGGTTTCATATCTCTCTCTAATTACACCTATTCTTCAATGTTTTTTATTTATATTTTTTATATTTGCAAGTAAACCAGCTCAACTGCTATTTGAAACTCACGGTAATTATTAAATAAAACTGAAGAACAAAGAACGCGAACCAGAGATTGCACAGATGGGTCGTCGATAAATTGACCGCATATTAAAATTCACGACACAAGCTTTCATAAAGTAAGATGTTCGGAAAGCAATCGTAAAAATGTATAAGAATCATACACGGGAAAGCCGCATCCGCACATATCTTAGCGGTTAACACCGACATTAAACCAGAAACAAATTAAATGTTTCAATTCGAGCGTGCTTTATTTATGTGTCATTTCGTCGCCCGTTCCCAATAAATGTTTTATGTCGACGCAGTTGTAATATAGTTTAACTTCCCCCCCTAGAATATCTAAACATTATGCAACGAGATAACGATTTAAGGAACACACAAGAGGAATATATATTAGATTCCATATTTACAGAAAAAATCACTTACTACTATATGTTGTTTTGTTTTTTAGATATACTATTTCAAAGACAATCACAACTAGAACTAGATGGAAAAGGCTATAGCCATACCCCAAAACTTTATAAACACGAAGAAACAATTTTTGTTAAAAAACCAACTAAAACACTAATGGGCCAAATTAACTTACTCTTGGTATCAAATCTGTTGTTGCACCCAAGTTTTTAAAACGATTTTAGACATATCCCAAAATAACAGTATTCTTCCTTCCTTCAAAAGGCATCTTCCAATATTGATCCTTAAAAGTTACGATAGAATGATGGCATGTGATGTTAATTGTTCACTAGCGCAATTTGCTTTAGAATCTGCACTTTTTCCGTTTAAAATCACTTTTGAGTCAATTTGACCTTTTAGTCAAAACTTGAAATTTATTTTCTTCTAAACAAGGTAAAGTTTTATTATGGTAAATGTTACAATTCGAAAGATATGGTTACTCAATGGTTACTCATTTTCAGATCTTTCGATTAAAACAGATTTTGGTTAGTTAATGTAGTTTCTGTAAGTAAAAATTATTTAAACCAGAATATTGAAGATTTTTAAAAATGGACATTTTTGAAAATTTGGTTGTCATTTTACAGAGCAGATCTGTTTAGAGATTTTCTTTTCCGGGTGGATATTTTCAATAAAAAATCCTGATTATAGAATTCTTCTTTAAATCTTCAAATTTCTTCAAAATCTGAAGTGCCATAGCTTTCACGAATTAAATTCCAACTTCAG
The DNA here is from genome assembly GCA_011009095.1 of Ignelater luminosus. Lineage (NCBI taxonomy): Eukaryota > Metazoa > Arthropoda > Insecta > Coleoptera > Elateridae > Ignelater > Ignelater luminosus. Next base: position 270,520 of record VTPC01000560.1, read on the forward strand.
CTTTATTGTACGGTCGTTCTGAAGGTTTTGTTCGGGTATCACAAAAAGAACAATCGAATTAATAAATACTTCCTGATTTGTACATTGTACAAGTATAAGGTAAAGTCTCAAGTAAAAATCAATGTAGTACAAAAATGAAGTGAAATACTCACTTGGATATCAGGTGGCCATTGCGTCTCTTTCATAATAGGTCAAGAATTCCGTTTATTTACCCCAGCTGGGTTTGATACATCTGCAACAATTTAGTAAACTAATTAGATAACGCTATGTACAAGTAGTAGTTAACGTAACGATATTTCTCATCTTTGACTTTGCCCACCAAAAAATTGCTCATATAGCCTATAACATTCTTGAGCTCATACCTTGTAAACGAGTTCAAACCGCTTCAAAATGAACATTCAGACTGATAATAACCTTGTTTTAAGTTCTAGTCAAATCAAGTTTCGTTTTCATTGTTTTTATTTTTTGTTTTGTTTCTTTACGCAATAACATTTATGCTAGACAATTTTTGAATGTGAATACACATTACCAGTAACTTAATATTATTTATTATATTGTTGTGTTTGTTATTGTTTACAACCAGGTTTGATAAAAACCACGTGGTGGTTATCCTGGTATAAAAAATTTAGTGACAGAGCTATATGTTGTCACGTTAGTGAATGTAGTAATTCCGTAATAATTCTGCAACTTTAATAATATTATAGGATTAACATTCATAGCAATATAAGTCTTGAGCGTCATCTATCAGCAACTAATGAGATGTATGCAACCAGTAGACGAGGTTTGTTTCCATGATCATCTATAGAGTATATAACCTTATCATAATTATTTTAAAGTTAAAAATGAAATAAAATATTGAATCTAAAAATATTTTGTTGTTTTTAAGACGGAATTTCAAGTGTCGAGTTAGTATGTAAAAACCAAAGGATAGTAAGTCTGATACAAAATCTTTTAATATCAAGGTTATTCACGTAATAACCAATTTCAAGAATTTGAGTTTGAGGTTCCTGTAGATAGAACTCTTGAATTAAATTCTTTATATTTTATGGTATCGGGCTTACTTTATAACTTTGGGCAAACCAATGCATCAAATCTTTCTTGTTTTTGAATTCTATATTTTCTTACGCTTTACCAGATGAAGGCCAGTCTGAGTTTTATCCATCTCATCTTATGCTATTAGAAAAACTGAAAAACTTTTTGGTGCATTTGGTACTCTTTTATCTTCAGGACTGACGCTCAAGAATGTAGTTCAGACAAACGTCTTGGTGAATCTGTGCGAGTAGTATCATGTCAAGTTTTAGAATAGTGTTTTGAGGTATTGAAGGTTTTCATTTTGCGCAAACACTGTCGATTTGGATGTTTTTCGTTAAAATGGATACTCTGGTAGTTGCTCGATTATTTTTGTTTGATTTTTTTCTGAAATTCCACAAAAAGATACCTCGTTAAACACATAGTAAATCTATTAAATTTGCTTATCTTTCAAAATTCAAATTCAATTTTATTCATGTTGACAATTAAAGAGAAATCTGAAAACATGAAACATGAAAATAAGATAGTAATCACTGCTAATTCAGTGGATAATTAACTAGTTAGACATAATGTTATCAAACTGAAATTGTTGTTAAATAGATTTAAATTATAGTACTGTCTCGCTATTACAAAATTTCTAGTTAACACTCTGCGATATGAATACTCATCAAATGCCTCTTTCACAATTACTAGTAAAATCCTACATCCTATCTATCCTACATAAACTACTAATAACTTTTCGTATATAACAGAAATACATAATAAAACAATATCAATGCAGATAAAAAATAAATAGAAACGTTTCAGTTACATTTTCTCAAAGTCAAATAAAAGAAAACAGGCCCCAAAAGCTCCATAATTCCGAGGCAGTTAAAAGAGCAATAATATGACGTGCACCTATCAGCCTCGAGTCAATTACGGCAGCTAAGATATTAATAATTTTATAGCACGGTATTACAGAGATAAAGAATTATAACTTAGTTTCCTTTACGATAAGGCATTACGAGTAAGCTCCCTTTGTCTATTCCGTGTTACTGAAGAATACTACCGTATTTATATTCGTACAAAATCGACATAAACTTTTGATACAAAAGCCTTGATTGCGTCATGTGCACCGAGGAATACATAAACTACGTAGAATGCGCTTATTTTTTATTGTATCACTTTCATTAATAAAAAGCTCTGATAAAAAATGTGACTTTTTACTGCCTTGCAGCTTTTTGTTCCAAAATGTATTGCGGCTGTAATGCCAGTTTTATTATTTCTGATATAACTTCTTTTATTGCTGGATTTATGTGTACAGAACTGAATATAAGATCGTTTTCCATTTAAACTTAAAAGAAAAAAGAAACCCATTTTTTTATAAAACAAAAAAGTTTCTATTGCTGCCACCTTTTCACCTTTTTAGAACTCCTAGTACGTTAAATAAGTGCTCCCAATCCGTTTCAAGCTAGAAGATTGAATGATAGTGTGAGAACGAAACCAAATTGAAATAATACGTGTCGTATCTGTGAATCTCTAGACGAGTGTCTAAATTTAAGACCTCCGCACATATTTAAAGCTTACCCAGAAAGCAAAGCTTTGTAATGTGCTAGGATGATATAGGAACAGTTTACAAGGGAACGTGTAATAAATGTATGTCAACATGATGTTCGTTTCAACAATCCCTTACAGTTACGCTACTGTAAGTGGAGATAAAAAAATTAGTTTCTATAGCTTTTTTTAACTTTTAATCATTAATTAATTTAATTAATAATCATTTTAATTAACGCCCAACGTTTTTTCCCCCACTAACATTTTTGTAGCTTTTGTTTGCATTTTTGTCATGCCTTGTCTTTTGATGACTGTTTTTACTACTGGAGTTTAAGTTCGTAGTATGACCAGTTAAATATAAGAAAAGAATTATCAAATTGTCAAAAATATCTTGCTTACTAAATTGAGCTCATTTTTAGATAGAAGATAGTTAAGCAAAAATAATGAAAGTGAAAGATATCTAGAATGATCCAATCTTAATTGGGATAACTAAATCTTCACTATATGTACTAGTGAAGACTGTTGTGCAACACTGCAATAGATGTTCTGATCATGTCTGCAAGTAAAGGAAGTCGTAAATCAAGATGTTGGGTTTGATCGAAACTACCCTTGTGACAGTGCCGTTCTTTGTTTTTAATTTAACGACCTTCTGTTTAAGCTATGGTCTTGCTGACAAAACCGATAAGACAAGAGGCATACATGATTTTAAGTTTGTTAACAATTGAAGAAATATGTCTAAGATACCTGAGCGATTTTCGAAACTGAATGGTCATAGTAAAACCAGTCACAAACTTGAGACAGTTAAAAACCACTTTGGATAGTTTTCAGACTACTTCGAAAACGTTTCCGTATTCTTCAAAGTTGCCTCAAGGTCAAGCTTGGGCCAGAATCTGTATACCTAGTTATTGTTCTAATATTACTGGAATTCTAGAAAAATTCAAAAGCATCGAAAGGTAACAAAAGTGATTTATTGGAATTGTAGGTATGGTATCAAACTCAAATACTGAAAAAACAAAGACAACAAAATTATTTTTGTCTATGGGCATTTGGAATGGTAGAAACGGTCCTGCAAGTTAATTAAAATGAAATAAGGTAGTATTAGTATTGAATCAGGATGGTCAGTTAAGGAGACTGATTTGGCAAACTATGATAATTCAAATTTAAAAATGAAACTACTACAAGGTATTGCAGTCTTAAAAGTTGAAGATTTCCTTTTTACTCTTATCACATATTCAAAAGATGAAAAGTTTAAGAAGCTTTTGTAAAAATACAGTAACATTATCGACCTAATGCACTTGCAAGTTCAGTTTTTGCAGACAATGTTTACTTTATCTACTTTAAACCAATTGTTTATAAAAAGTAAGTACTCAAAGCTGACAGTGTTTCGATTCTCACGCTTGAGAAGGGTTCATTATAGGAGATCGAAATTCCTTGGGATGCTGATTTAATTTTCTTGGAAAGAGTATATTCCAATCGGAAAATCGCTCCTGATTTATAGTAACTAATAATAAGCGTGTAAGGGGTAAAACTTACATCCGAAGTAAAGTGGAATCACAATGCAACCTAGAAAAAAAACTGCGAGTTTTCCGGATGACTACCTCAAGAGTAATACTCAAAAGTTTCAAATGTGGGTACAGAAATACGGATTTCATTTTTAAAGAATCCTAGATACTACTATCACATATCACTTTTAAAATTATAAAATGCAATTTTGATTTGGCAAATTTTGGATTTGTACCAAGATCCATAGCAATATATATATATTCACATAATTGTGTAAAAAGCTTTATAATTTTATTGTTCGTTGAACAATGTTAGATTTCAAAATGTTTATATTGATTGTGTTATAAATAATCCTCTAGACTTTTAATTAACAGAGTTGGAATTAGCCTTTGCCCAAATTCCCCAACAAACAAAAATAAGTTTAATCAGGCAGAGTAACAAATACAAAACCTAATCCACTTCGTTTTCAATTAAAGAAGAAGTCAAGAAGGAAACACAAACCAATAAGTTGTGGCTGAGGTATTCGATTAATTTGTCAGAAGCTATTAATGTCCACGGGTACTTTATTGTGCCCACTTGTGTGCAGTAATGGCTCCTATAGCTGTCACATACAGGATTAATAAACTAATAAACATACACTCGAATGATTGAGAGAGTTATTGATAGAATTATGTGTGATAATGATACATTTCGACGTAATAAACGTTACATTTATAAAAAGACAAACTTTTATTTTGAAGAAGAAACGTATATATAAAGAAGTGCACTTACGAAAATAACCAAACCCGAAAGCAAAGATTTCATCAAAGCAAACAAGCGCTTTAGAAAAATATCCATATAATAATCTTTCCAATACGCTTCGGTTCGGATAAATCGATTCCCACATGTTAGAATTTCATCCCCTTGTTTGATAAACCATCAGATGGACCACTACATGATGATGTATGCCAGGTTGTTTTATCTCTACGAAAAATTTCTCAATCCGCTACGTGATTGAGGTTGCCCTTTATGATTGAGCGATTTCTCTTTTTTTCTTTTCGGACGAGATAAATCCGATTGACAATTTAATAAAAAACAAAGGCAATAAATTTGAAAGAAAAGAAATATTTTGTTTTTGTCGTAAGGATAATAAGAGGTTAAATGGCTGAGAAATATTTATAGAACAGAACGAATTTTTTCGGATTATCTTTCCTTCATTCTTCTCCTGCGTGTTTAGATATAAATCGTGTTTTCATGATTTTTTAAAATCCTTCAGAATGTAAAGGCTTTATTAGTCATTTTATTAGGAATAAAACAAAGAATGTAACAAAATTTATTCTATCTAGCAGAATTACAAGCCACACATGTGACATTTTTCCCAAGAACCAATACATTTATCAAGATAATACCGTGTGTACACGTGTGAGACGCCGATTTAACGATTAGTCGTATAACCAGAACTGCTGTAATAGTTCTCGTGAATTCACGAATTAAGTGCAATAAAGGCGTTAAAATAATCTACAATCTTCTCCATACTTGTCCGTAAAACACCCTGGTATGTTTTTAATATTTAAACAGAATTCATTCCCTTTACCGAGGGGCGAATAAAATCCCACCAAGACAACTTAATAATTTGTCCTTTCAATAAAACGCTTTGTAAACGGTTGAATTTTAAATTGTTACTTGCAGGGTGCGGTTCGTGACAAAGTAAATACTGCACTTACTACTTCATGCATAGTGAATTCTAGGAAAGATATCGGAAAATGTTGTTTCATTTTCTAAAATTGGCTAATATAACATTGCGGTAAAATTATTACTTTGTTTCGACTAACACGAAAGCAAACTTACAGAATAATGGAAACTTATATAAGCTGCTAATAACATGTACTAGACGTATTTGTTATCTTTAATTTACAGGTAGACTTTGTTAGGTAAGAAAGTAATCCAAACAGAGTCGGAACGGGTGAATATTTAGACTTCTGGAAAACATCTTTTATATATGAATATAAACAAATATTCTCAAAACGTAAATAATTTATTGCTATCCTCAAAACTAGAATATGCGTCTAAAATATGGAATCCATGTTTAGGTATTGGCACGCATTGGTTGATCTTACTATATCGTGATTATCCAAATAAATTTCCTGCGTCAGATAAGATCAAGCAAAAGTAAAATATTGGATTCATTCTGTATTCCTATACAGAGGCGGCAAATATTGATTTCTTTATTATGTGTTTAAAATCATGAATTACTTCGCACAAATTTTTCAGTTTTGGTCTACTTTTGCCATGAATAAGATAAAAAGTTGGCATTGTTTATCAAAGTAACTAACCTCTTTGTTTTACTCAATTGTTCGTTGACTTTTTGTTGAGGGAAGAACGATACTAATTGAAATATCTCAGGAATCTGCAGAAAATTTCTGGCATCAGATAGCTCTTTGATGTTATACGCAACGTAATACATGTTAGTAAGTCCTTTTTAAATTTTTTTCATAGACCATGACGGATTTAATTGACTTGCTCTAGTTAACATTGTAGATTTGGTGCAAGTTCAAAAACATAATTAACTGTGTGTCAAATTGCATCATCATCATTTTCCAAAAAAAAAATGTCAGAATTATTCTTCAGAAGTCATTGAGTTTAGTGCTTGGTCATTTGAAAATGAAGTTTTGATGCTTAAGGCAGTGCTGATTTCAAATGATTTCTCATACAAACTTCTTTAATATTCAAATTGAGGACTATGATCAAGTTTCCTAAACGATTTCGGAAATATTGAAGCTTCTTTTCACAAAAAGATCTTGGTGTACGTAAAATCAGATTTGAATGATCTCAATATTCATATTTTCGGTCAACCTGATACGTCCACCTTCAACTTTTCTGTTGGAATCGCTTTGCGTTGGTAAAATAGAATTGAATTTGTAAACACCTTGTAATTTATTCATTTTCGGTTCTTCCCAGGTTGTCACTTCTTGTCTTACTATCTGTCACCATTCATTTCATTCAACGTCTTGCTTTTATTACCCAAAACAGTATTGCTCAGTATTTTCAAGATTTCTTCTTTTTGGACTTAACTGCGAAAAGCTACGAAAAGAATACAGGTAGGTCTTTTGGTGTCTCTGATCAGATTGTTTATTTATTTATATATGACACTGCAACTGTGAATTTGCTTCATAAAGTTATTAGTTTCAGAAATTTCGACTGGGATCGTAAGATTGTATCTGGTGTTGAGACTATCAGAATGTTGATTCTGACTGAGAAAGTAAAAACGCTTAGCCTGAAATGCTCTATTGTGCATCTATGGATGCCTATGAGTTTTGTTATGTTTTCAAATAGAAGTATCTAGGTTTATTGATATCTGAAATCTCATAGTATTGCAGATATCGTACTGTAATTTAAATCTACATGTCTGGTAGTTATTAAAAAATGATTTCAAGGGTCCTTGTATTGCAAGGGAAGAAATTTTGTGTATAAGAAGGAAATAAAACACAAAACTATTTTTAGGTATTCATTACATTAGGTTTTTTACGGTCCACTGATAGTTGACATTTATATGCATCAAGTACGTCAAGGAATGCTCTCTCTAAAAGAGATAACCAAAAGAACAAGCGATTTGTAAGACACCCTAATACATGTCCGCCTGCCGATTCTTCAAGTCCACCCCTAATTTTATTTATTGCTGCCCACCCACACTACTGAGTTTCCTTGTTTTACATTCTTTTCTCTAAAAATCAGCTGCAGACTCCTTGCAACCTTCTTTTATTGTTTACTTATAAATTTATTTTGTTGCTAGATACAATTTCGATAAGAGTGCGAGATTAAACAGAACGTTCCAACATACTACTTCTCAAAGCTATCAATCACGGATCCTTCAAATAAGAAATACTCGTTCTCTTCAGACGGCGCTTAATTGATGTTAAAACGTTTCTTTTCATTGAGTTTGAGTGAATTTATTACGACGTGCGTAACGACCATATGTGAGGTAAATTGGTGATCTGCAGAGTTCTTCTGTTTAAGCGCTTCGCTGATCACCGTGCCCATATTGTACATAAGAATCTGGGGAATCTGTCAGCAGGATTTACCGCTTTCTGCCTAAGACGTCACATACTCTTTCTTTTCATTTCCGTTTGTATGTGACTCTAAAGATCAGAATCGTATTTTACTATTTATTATAAAGATTATTAGTGCTTTAAACATTTTGCATAAGTTTAAAGAATTGTAATTTGTATATTTCATGTATTATAAAACCTTTACAAAATTGCTTCTTACGTATTTTATGTTAGATTCTTCTTTAAAATAGAAAAGCTATCATTAATACGTCCCTGTTAAAGCGCAGTAGTTTTATTTAGGGACCGCTAGTATTACTTGTGTAACTATCTGTGTAAATCTTTACGGAAAATATATTACACGGGGTTGCACACATACTTATTTTTAAGTAACGAAGTTTAGGGTTTGAAACTGATTACGAAATGTCAACGTTAAGATTAATATGGTATCATTGTTAAATGCTTTGTTCAAATGAATTGCTAATACAAATGTTTACGATTAGAAACACACCATTAAGGACGAAAAACAAATGAACTTACAACACGCAATTCTTAATTATGTCTCTCGTTTTATTTTTGGGTACATTTTTGTGATATATGCTAAAATATGTTGAATGATGCATAAATAACTTTTAATATTTATTGTATTTCTGACTTTAATTCTATATACAGGGTGTGTTTTTTATATGATCGCCAGCTTATAGAAACCAAGCAAACCGTTTCAAATTTCTTGTTATTATATATTATTTTTTATAATTTTTTGTAATGCACAACTAACTTTCTTACTTATAGATCTCAGATATGACAAAATTATCTATTTGGTGTTGTAAATTCATTTTTCCATATGGCATCCATTTTGTTGATATTACTTTAACCTTCACCTTCCAACTTCACTGACTTGATCCTGTTTGGCGCTTCAATCAGGGAAACCCAGGACTTGCAGACCTGTTTTGCATTATCAGCGGGAGTGGCGACAAAAAAGAAAAAATTGTTTGTTTGCACGACGCCCACCTTTCAATGCATGAGCAGCTCAATGTTCAATAGTACTTTTTATACCAGGACAAGTCTTACAGGTGCTGTGGTGTTTTTAAGACTAACATATATTTAGTAAAACCTCTAATAGCGAAAGTGGAAAAAATTCTGCATCATCAAGTAATGTCTAATTTCACGTTTACTAGTTAGATTCCAATCGATGATAGTCGATAGACCTACCCTAACTTACGTTGACAAGCTTATTCCTACGTAACGGTTATTCTGTTGCAGAAATAAGCAGATTCTAGGCGGATACTCTACAACTATTTACCTCTGGAAATGGACTGAGCCAAGGCGTTTCCTCTGCTTGCAGCAGTAGTTGTATAGTGGAACAACCAAAACTCTGGTCGGAGTAAGACCATACAGGGGCAAATGTCGGGCAGGTTGTGACAAGGTCAAATCTTTATCTCATGTACTACAAGACTGCCCGTTGATCCACTGATCTCGTATAAGGCGGCACGATTTCATCGTGGGCAGATTATCCACCACCGCGAGGAACAACAGTTGGTCAACAAAAATTGAACCCAACATCTGGGAAGTGGATGGTGTCCCAAAGAAACCAGACCTGGTATTTTATTTTTACCTTGTTATTTTTAGTTAGCAGTGTTCTTACATTTGAATTTATTTACAATTATTTTATCTTTTTCGTTACATTTAAATGTTTGGTATTGGTGTATCGGCATGTTCTTATAGACTTATTATATTTTGTCCTGACTTAAATCAATCAATGGAATAATGGCAAGTTTGTTGAAATTCCCAACAAAAGGCTATAACGTTATGTAACCTTTTTCTCTTCGACTAGTTCCAAACTACTTCTAAGCCCAATGCCTAGATAGTTAATAATTTTGAACAACTCGTACACTTATGTCTAAACAGCTAAGAACTTGCCGACTCTGCATGCTTATTTAACTATTTTAGCAATTGAAGATTAAAACTAGTGTCCCAGAATTGGTCGGAGGCACCCAACATCTCAGATAGACCAAGACCTAGCCCTATGCCACTGGAGAATCAACAAGCAATACAATTATTTTTAAAATAACAACACCACAAAAACATTGTTTCACTAAATATACCGTCATTTTCTAGATGGCAAAAACTTCCAGAGTAATTTTGATGATTGGGGTCCAATAGGTATCGTACATATTCATACCCAGTTTCGCTCTCATTAGAAGAGAAGACACTGACTGGAAAAACTGTTTGGATCTTAATCCCGACGACGAACAAATCAATACAATTTCCTACTGTTAATGCTGATAGTAAATGCGGCAACGACAAATGCAACTGATGGGGTGGCATTAAAGAATAGTAAAGTAATTGGTCACTAGAACTGTAGGTAAATTGTTGACATACGAAGAGGTTAATCAAGACTAAAGAGAGTTGTATGCGAAGTTTTCTTTTACGGAGTAAATAGATCACCGAGAGTGGGAAAAATGAACTTGGAAGAAATATGATAGAGTTGATTTAGTTAATGGGATTGTAATAGGATCTAAAACAGGCCAGGGAATTTTGGGCAGTCGAGCTGGTTACACTATATTATCACGCACTTTAATGCCTAAAATCGAAGCTATGGGTGCTATATTTTAGAATCCCCTACCATTGCTTTAAGGTAGGAATATTTAGATTTAGTTCCATTAGCTGGAGGTAGGTGAGGTGAAGGTTTTTGAAAGATATCGAGACACCGTTTGCCAAAACAAATCTTTTCCATTCCCAGTGACGGCACTAAAGGGATTTTCAAATCTAAGTAAAAACAATTCATAGAGAAAAAACCAAAAGAACATGTCTACTTAGAATGTCCTACAACGAATTCGATCCTGAGAACCAGTTTGGCCACCCATTGTATAGGTTTTAATATAGAATTGGTTCGGCCGATCTTCATTTATTTTATAAATTAGTAAAATCCTTCCATTTTCTTCTAGTTATAGTATGGTAAAGTGGAAATTTAGACTGTTGCCGTACTACATTATATACTAAACTGGATATTATTCTTTAGTACGCTCACTGATTCTAGTTGACACTGTTGATTATCAGTACTCATCAAGTAACCCCTTTTACAGACTAGGTTGAGAAGTGTTGAGTCAGACTATATCTTCTACTCAAAAAGAGATTTTGGTGGTAAGATCGTAAGGCTAATGAAAATGGGTTTCTGTTGAATTTTGACACAACGGAACACCAGATGAGAGCAGCCATAGAATATGCTTGGTGTTATCAGCAGATCACCATTTTAGTACTTTAATAAAGAAAATCTATAAATTCATCTTGAATACACAAACAATGATTATCACTATCTTGTTTTCTTTTTCAGGTTAGACAAGTCGCAGCTATGAGACATGAGGTATATCCAGCATTCTTTTGTTCTCTTAACCTGATCACACACGCTCTCTCTTTGATGTACTTTAACTCGTCTATCCAATTTCAAAAATGCTAAAACGAAAAATATAAAAAACTCTAGCCGGATTTTCAATGATTTATTGTTGTCCACCACTAGTTAAACCATTGTCTTTTGAGTGAGATTAGTTTTGTGTTTTTAGTGCATTTACTGTATGAACAAAACAAGAAATAATGTAATTAATGTAATGCAAAAAAAGTGACTACCTCTTCTAGGCTTTCATAAAACAGAAAAGAAATAGAAAATCAGAAATTAAATTGTAACTCGAAAAGTAGGATATTTCTTTAATATTGAAGCTCAGAAAGCCATAAGAATCTATAAAACCAAATAATATCAAATTTCCTGTAACAATAGAAGAACAAATACGTTTTTGTACAGGTTAATAAAATGGAAAAATTGCTTCCAGAAATTTGTCACGAAGCGGGAGAACTTTATATTAAAATGAGGTGAGCGCATGCAAATTCTTATTTAAAATATGTTCAAAGAGAAAATTGAATAGGTAATTACATACAAAAACCACATGTGTTCGCTCATAATAACAAGAAAATAGGTTGAAAAATTGCATTTCCTCTCGTTTGCATTTACTTTACCAACGGGGAACTTTTACTGCGGGGAGCTCAAACTTTCAGCTCTATAAAAACACAAATGAGTTGCACAACACGTCTTTTAGAATATTTTCGCACATACATCATTTTTAGGGTTTGTTAGGAAAATTTGCGAGATGAGAAATGTTTGTTTTGAATAATAAATGAATTAGAACATCAAGATGATTGCAGATTAATATTTACATTTTAATAATGGTGTGTTCAAACATAAACATAATTTCATTTTGCTTGAGAATAAGAGCAAAAGATTATAAAAGTAAAGAACAAATATGACTGTATTTCAATATATCTAACACTGCTGTACTAAGGAATTATATTAAAAATGCATTATTTGTATTGTGCTAATGGGAAGTCAAGAAATAGATTTTAAGAATAAAAGTTTTTTCTAGATTTCCTGATATACAACTTTGGAGTTATGCACCACATTAATTTTACAAAAATACATATTTTCCATGTAATACTATTCCTACATCTTTTTTATACAGGATTAGTAGTTTGCCATCACTTTACAAGATAGAAGTGACGGTAAAAATCCCATATACTTTGATTAGGAATCAAACTCAGACTAAGAATCTGTAACTTGGTAATGACAAGTTACTAAGTCCTGTTGCTTGACATATTAATATATTCGTTCATATCAATATTCTCTCTTTCAGAACGTTCCCTTTCAGGTTGTATAAACATGTTCAAGATCTTTAGAAAAACATAGTAACTCAATTGTAAATCAAAACAGAGGAAGAAATTTGATAATTCAATGTGTATGCCAAAAACAAATTTCTTCTAAAGCAGAAGCAGCAAGTATACATGGAGGTGGACATTTTGGTTTATTCTTAGATCCAAAAGGATTCGATCCGACCACATCATCAAGAAGCTTCCGGATAACCCAGTTCCAGTTATGATTATTCTTGACTTGTATCTTCTATCTCTATACCTTTTTTGACTTTTCCTTTTCTGAAAACTCTATGATTAGAAAAGATTATATAACCTATAACATTTGAAAGACAATCAAATATTTATATCTAGAAATATCTTACAATAACGGTACTGTTCAGAGCTCTATCCAATTTGTTTTCCTAACATGACACCATGAGAACTCTAGATACTCTAGCTACTCCTGCGCAAAATTGAATAATTATCCTAGAAAACATATAAAAGTTGAAAAATTTATTTAGCGACACATTTAGCTGAATGAAATGTAGGTAACTCTAATAAGATTAATTATTAGAAGAAAAAACACTTGATTCGTGAGTTATTGAAAGAGTATACAAACTAGAATCTCTGAGATTCCGCCATTTTCTGGTTTCGGGAAAGCGAGATTTGACACAATTTTAAAAACTGATACTGACCAAATGCAGATGCAGATGGTGCATTTTCCGGACTTGGCACTCAACGATGCACATCCCAAAAGAAATCGATCGACTAACATCTATTCTTTCTTTGGTTTGTGCTTTTAGATTTTAAACAATTATTTCGTATCACTTAATGTAATTTTATAGAAATTTTGGCGGGAGGACGTTCAGTTTCTTTATGAGTCTCTTCGACCGGAGGAGTGATGGTAGAACTTGATAAATACGGACAGTATCGCTCTGGTTTAGCTAAGATTTGTGGCATATCACCCTTAGGTGGATGTTTGCGGAATCGTAGTGATGAGTAGATTGGCATGACAGCGTCCTGAAGATTTTGATAGAAAGGGCATATGCAAGCACCGTTGAAATGGAATTCCGTAGCGGCCGATAGCAGCAAACGGTGGTAGTGGTGGATGATGACTTGGGGGCTCCAATCCCACTTAGTAACTTGGCGTCTCGGGAAGTGTTCGGAAAGCAAACACCCAGGAGAGCAAGAGCAAAGATAAAAACTGTAAAAAGAGACTGTAAGAAGGACTTGCTGAGCCTGCGCCTCTGAAACGTAAGATGAGCCCAAGAAGCGAACAGCAAACGTCCAGGGACAAAAGAACTGGCACACACGGAATAAATTACTATCGTTAACCCCAAGACCCGTTTAAACACAAAATCCCGGGAATTCTCTGATTAGTAGCCCTGCATACAACCGTGGTAATCTCGACTCGTGCAGGAAAAGAAAAAAGTTTATTTGTCTAAAGGTTTTTGGTCCATTGACTAATAGCTTCCAAAACCTACGTATATAAGATGTTTATTTTTGACAATTTGGCAACTGTGCCAAAATACACTTAAAATGAACAGTATTAAATGTAAATGAAAAAATAGATTCATTGAGGATCATGTCCAGGCCAAAGAGGTCTATTTGATGGTATTTTTTTGTTTAACTGTAAAAATTCTATCTCAGAGATGTATTACAATGTAAGGCAAAGACAGAAATGTTAAAAAAGTACCAGATCTAAATATTATGCTATGAAAAAGATACCTAAATCATGAGGAAAAACAGAAAAAAAACAAAACAACAAGAAGGGCAGAGACAGTGAAACAAATATTAAACAAAGGGAAAATAGAAAAGAAGACAAAGAGGAAAGATGAATTTAAAAAAATAAACAAACTATTGATTTGCCATTTTGAGTTTTAGAGATTCGTTTTATTCCTTAGAAAACATAGAATTGCTACATCTAATTAAAGAAACAATTGTTTTTAATCTCAATTGGGTGTAGAAACAATTTTCCTTATAAAATCATGAACTGAAGAAAAAAACAATCTTTCTCTCTAAATGTCTGGAAATGTTACAGGCCTGCAGCCCTTATGGACAAGCCGTCACTGCTTCTTACTAAAAAAAAGAAAGTATAAACAACATTTTCTGAATGAGACTGGAGAGAATAACCAAATGAAGATGAACAAGAAATCAATTGTGACGCTGCTGAAACGAGTGGACATTGTTTTGTAAATTTTTATTTAATTTAAACACGTACCTTCTATGAAGGATTTTTAATTATACATATCTTGGTTTATTTTACAAAAAAGTTCACAATTATTTTATTTATGCATTTCAATGGATTTCTTAAAAGCAACTACCTACCCGTCTATAAACCTTTCATTACAATAATAGAACATTCAAGTATTTACGGGGGCAACTTCAAAGTTACTAAAGGATGATGATAGGGGTAATTAGAGGTTCTAACTAAGTAGTGCTGAGTTGCTTACGGCCCGAAGCAAACTTATCAGGATAATCCTTACGTACAGCTTCCATTGTTCAGATAGGATCAAGATGGGGACAAATTACAATTACATTTGTGAAATCTGTTCACATTTTACTAATTTACACCCATTCCTAATTGTTAATGTAACTTATCTGGTACTATTTATCCTTAGAAGATTTTGCACGACTTGGGTTACGTATTATCCTGATTTAAGAGCAGAATCCATAGACCTTAGTTGTGAAGTTAAGTGGAAATTCAAGTATGTTTGCAAGTATTCCGCATTTCCGCTGAATTGCAATTGAAAAACAAAGGACTAGTGGACTGGCTAGCAGTAAAGTAATCTTGACTCCTTATACTTGAACCTAACCTGTACAGATTTGTAACTTTCTTGGTTCAGTAGAAACGCACATCAATTTAAAGAAACCAATTAAAACTATCGTTATTTAACGAAATAATTAAAAATTACATTTTTATCGTTTAACTGCTCACATAAAGAAATTTGTTTATTAGAATTGTAGGTTGTTCGCAAGTATAGAAAATATCTTAACTGTAGACCACTCTACTCGAGATGGCCGTCGTCGTCTTTACAAGACCTCGGCTTTGTTTGGAGACGCCAATTATGTTCGTGTCTCATTCCCTTCCAATCATTAAGAGACACTTCAAGCTAAGACTTCATAACTTTTTACTCCCGGTTTTCGTATTTCTAATTCAGCCAAAGAAATGATACTTCACTCGAGAACAGCCTCTTACAGGTTTGCTAGAATTTCACCGAAAGTATTCGCACAATTTGAAAATTTATTGTATTTGTCTGGAAACATTTATTTACTTCAGATCCCAAACATATCGAACTAAAGTTATCTAATGGGGGAAAATTTGGTTATAAAGTGCCTCGATATTTTATATTTCAGATCGTAACTCTCTTTTCCTTTTATTTAATTCCGATCAGAATGATCTAAAGCCAATTTAAAATCAAACAATAAGAAATACGAGCGTTTTTCAGTGACAAATCGTAGCATTTTTCTTAAAAATATGCTTTTTTAACTCATTTTTCTTCATTTTAAAACGAAAGAATAATTTCGAAAATCTCGTATCTTAGCTATTTGAGATTTCGTTATATATGATCGTACCCCGAATCGTATTAATGCCCTTTGTTTATTTGAGAGTAGCTTACAGCATCTATCATCAACTCTCGAGGGAGTTTTTATATTCCGAAAGATCTCAAACTATAAGAAGAACTCATCACAAAATCCATTCATCACTAGGACGAGCTGCAATATTTATCCTAAGTTATGCTTGACAAATGGAACGGTCCTGGACATGCGTGCGCGATAACGGAAAGCTCGTTAGCTCTAAATTAACAGTATTTCGCGAAGACATGATAATTAATGAAGAGTTTTGTAGGGCTCCGACAATTGGCTGATAACGGCGCGTTATCACACAATTAATGAGAAAAGAGATTGAGTTTCGTTGGTGGAACTTATGCCAGACTAAAGCTGTGTCATTCGAATGCGAAGACATCATTTATTGTTAACAACTACTAGTACCGAGTTGCCCTTATTGCAGTCTGCCTTGTTTAACGAATTGTCTGATTAGAAGATTACGTTTAACTCATGGAATAATTGATAAATTAATCCTTTTAACTTGTAGGACGTAACTTTAAGTCGTGATTACACTATGAATTACATTAAAGTATATAATGAGGTGGTAGCGACCGCATCACACCCCGAGGGTTGTACCGTCCTACCAGCAAAGACCTCCGAGCATTAGGGATGCATGTCTGTCTGTCTAGCAGTTCGATGGGGTTACATTGTTAAAACATACACAAGCAAATTCAATTCCGCTCTAACTTGTCAAAGCACTCTACTGTAAACAAATTGCATTGAAATATTTTCAATTTTTAAATTTGAGGGTTAGGCACGCGTTGAATTCAATTTTAAAATCGGTTTCGCGGAAATGTCGTCTGATGTCCATTGTTGAAACTGTCGCTACATCTGGCAGGAAATCCGACAGCTAAAGCTATAAGTAAACGTTATTCAATTTAATTAATGGTTTAATTTTGATAGGGTCTTGATTCGTAGATGTCAACTGTCACGGACGCGATTTTAAACCCCCTTCTTGTAGTGATCTCATCCGGCACAACACTTGGACTCGTCTCCACTCAACCGCGAACTTTATTTACTTTCATTGTGACCAAATCGAATCCTAAAGACGAAGAAATTCGTCATTTATCATATCAAACAAAAAAACTGACTGCGATTGACTTCGTCATTCTGTTAACGTAAACTGTAATTTCTTCTAAAGGCCTTAACTAAAAATGTGTTCATTCTACTGTTGTCGATTAACCCTTTAAAAAATAATAAATCACAGATAATAGCTGTGTATATCAATAAATCGAAGCAAAATCGATTTATCTTTTTACGACTTAAGCTTGAAAGCATCCGAATAGAATATGGAAAAATTTCCCGCGTGAGCAAATCCGCATAGATACCAACAATGAACCAAAATTTGATCGTCTTTTATTACGTGTTGCATATTGGATGATGCATCTTCCCTAAGTTTACCACCTCAGACCCTAAATAGAATCAAACAGCATCACCCCAAGATCTCGGTTTGATCCGACTCGACAATCGGATCCGATACTTGGGGTGACACTCTTAATAAAAAGTGGCAGTTGCGCTCCAGAGATCGTTTAGCCCACCCTTACACTACACACATCCACTCACTCGCATTATTGTATTTCACGCAATTAAATTTTGTGTTAAATGAAATCATTGAGTTTCTTATTACAACGCTTTATCACTTCGAATTGATGTAATCAGGTTAAATCGCTTTTTAAAAAATTTTTATTTCATAATTCAACCACTTTATTTGATCCAATCTGTCACCATGTAATTCAAGAGAAGAAATAATCATTTGAAAGCAATTTATAGAAAACAAATTAGTTTTGAAAAAACAAAATGGTAGAATTTGAGTTATTTTTTCAAATTCCTAATTCAATATTTTAATTGCTACTTCTGCATTGACTAAAATTCGTTTCATACAATAATGAAGTTAGAACTGATACGATTTTAATCAAACATAAAGTTTGAAATACCGTAACACTACATATTAATTGCTGTATTTGTAGTTATTTCTCTTAATTGGCGACTAGGCTGGGATAACTACTACAAATACTTTTCATAAAATAATAAAGATAAAGTTGAAATTTTTCTAATCTTGAGTCAAGCTGCATTGGGGTTTCTATCTATGGTCTTTTTATAAATTATAAATTGTTGTTTGACTCCTTCTTGGGCTACCGTGTTTTCATCTTTCTCAGTTCATCACTTTTCGCACCTTTATACGTTGCTGTTTTTTGGAACATTATGACTTATCTTCTTGTACTCTATAGAGACTATATGCTTTATCTCTTAAGGCCATCTCAAAAAATGAACAGTTATAAAAAACTGATTTAAAATAAGAATGGGCTGAAGTTGTCAAATAAAAAAAAAACTAAGCCAGCAACAAATCTAAAATGAAATTAAACGGAACACTTGGAAATTAAACATATGAATGACCATAAGTTCAAAAGTATGTTAATAACATGCTCTAACACTGTGGTTAGTTTTAGATGTTAGCCAAGAGCAAATATTGAACATCTTTTTCTCCATGCCCATTATTGCCTTGCATTGATAAGAATGGTTGTATAAGGCTTCTGCGTGAATTACAGGATTTGCCAATGAAGTTGTTAGGTAAGAACAAATTCCCGAGCCAGAACCTCAATAATAACCAGCAAACTTGGATTTGGTTGGTGACTGATTCTCACCATTTGGTAGCAATATTAGTAATTTGCAAAGATAGCGAACAAGTTATTTGTGCGTATTATAAAATTTGGTCATAGTTCCTGTAAGTTCTTGTGGTGTAGTTGGGAAACGTACAAATTGATAAGGTAATTGGGCAAGATATTATGGAGTTTTCTTTATAATTCTTACAACTTTTAGTTTATCAATTCCAATAAAGTCTTCCCCAACAATTAAAAAGCTACATGTGGAATAAAACCTTATCATCACCTGTTTGCATTTCTCTAAGGTGCTTCTATTACATTAAACAAAAAATTTATGATACTACTATCATTCCAATTGCCAAATTAGTCAATTCTATCTCTAAATATTTGTACTTCTATTGGATTATTTGTTAGTGGGTAGCCTTTTATTATGGAGTCGCAGCAGTTCCACAGGAATGAAACAATACTGGTCTTACTTTTTTTTCTGTTTGCACTATGCCCAATGCAAGTAAGTTCGAAATAGTCAAGAAAAGACTGTGCTTCATCAAAAATTACTAGGTCGAACACCTAAATTTACTGTTTCAGAATCAATATATTTTACCAATTTTATGGACACTGAAAAATCTAAATCAGATTTATACCTTTTCCTTAAACCATTTCATTGTATAATGTCGATAAAGGCTTTGGGGACTTTGCTGAAAAGAGGGATTCCATTAGGAATTTTCAGTTCCATTAGTATTATAGGTCAAGCCAGTTAATCATTTTCCTTCGCTCTCTCATTACTTCCTGTTTATTCTATGCTACTAACTAATGGCATGTGGGCCATGCATGTATTCTATTTAGATTATCTCTTTTCAATGCTCTATAGTTTCTACCCTCTTATGTTCTGCAAATTTTTGTCTTGACTGTGTGGATCTTCATCTTCTTCAATCATTCGTCGCACATTTACAATATCGTTTTTAAGGTATAAAAAATGACTGCATTTACATTATATTGAATGTGAACATCCCAACTTTAAATATGCGATACCAATTTCTTCTTATTCAAACTTCTTATCATATTATTACTTAAAAGTCTGTTTAAGAGATAAATACAGGACAGTCGAATTAATAAATTCTTGGTCTCATCACTGCATCGAATATTTCTCTATTTGTCTGACAATTCCTGAAATGTAACTGACAACATTTAGAATCTAACTTTTGTGGTGCTTCACCCCGAAAAGTTTGAAAGGCTCTAGTTTTTATGTATTGAGTGTTTATCTAGCTTTTGATTTCATCGAGCTTGATGTTCCGGTTTAGATATCCCAAGTACATACATCTCCAAGCAACTCCGGCTCCAGAGATAGTCTTTTGTGTTTTTGACAGAAACAAATTAAAGATTGTTCGAGTACAATTAATGTAAAAAGGTTAATGGATGGCAAATCCCAACTGCAGTTCACCAAAGGAAAACTGTTGGAAGGTGAAGTCCGACTTATCCTATAGAGTATAGCAGTTTGACTAAGGTTAATGGAGAGCAATCGCAGAAAAGTACATGTTGAAGGTTGAAGTTCAACTCGTGTTAGAGTATAAGTAAATGACTTATAAAAAAACTGTGTGCTACCACAGGCGGCTGCCGGGGAAAGGGACACAAGAGATGTTAGAATATGACTACTTAAGACAACTGAAGCTCCTGAGACTATAAGATCGTTGACCAGTGGCCGCCTAAAGCGACCACATTAATGTTTCCTCCAAAGGATACGATGAAGAAGGGCTGAGTCAGTTGTTGACATCTCAACAATTTCAAACTTGTACTTTAGGAGGTACATACTAGGATAATACCCCTTCCCACCTAAAAAGAATTAGCCACTTTCAAACTTCGTGTTCGATCGAAAAAGAATCGTTTGAAAGCACTTCCTGGCCACATTTTAAAATTAGTAATTTTCAGTGAAGAACATACTACAATTTCAGCCAATTTCACCGAAGTCCAAAATCTACAAAGACTATGCAAATTTTGACAAGTTTTTATTATCGTATTATAGTAAACTGCAAAGATTTGTTAGGTTTAGTAATGTGGAAACCGACACGTATATTAAGCTTATTTATCCTATGGAATGTGCCTCTCTGCTGAAACACTGATTATTATTATTATTGATATTATCTTCAGAATAAACTTCAGTAGTATTGAAATTACATGGTTTTTAGATTTTGATTCTCCTTTTGTTGTTTCAACTGTAGGTCTTTTACTTTTGATCATTCATTCATCAATATATGGTATAGTAGTCGACGGTATTCAAATCCTGACTCCTTACAGAGTACAACCACATGCAATCTAGCCCAAATGCACTACCATGACGTGGTATTGCTTCTATAGTCATCTTCTAGAAAAGATATATTCATCAAAAATACGTGTTGTATGCACCAAAGTATAGATTTTATCAATTATCTTGATAATTGAACCTAAGAGTTATTAACTCTGAAAGTAGAGATTTCTCGCATACGATCTACCGTTTTTATGACTATAACTATAAAGTGACAGTTACTTTTATTCTCTAACTTTCTTATATTAACTGATTTTAAGATGAAGGGAAATCTTCGCAATTACTCTCGGTCTCTTAATTACAAGAAATTAGAGTTGCTAGTTATTGAGAAGTTAAAACTCATTCTCACAGCTTTTTTATCAAGATGGAATTTTTTTTAAAACAAAATTAATTCTTTTAATAGCTTCTGTTAGTTATGCTACATTTTTTATGTTACCCTCTCGTAACTGAAAGTCATTAACCACCACTAATTAGAAGTGATTGCATGGTATGTATAAATGTATATTATTATTTTCAGAAGTTTTTACGGTCGCTTCTCAAATGCTCATATATAAAAATTGGTAATCTAAATGCATTACACTTTTAGTAAATGATAAACATAAAAGAACAAAAGTCGTTAGGTCTGTGATCTTCCAGTACTCAATTCATTTCTATGTTCCGAAGCAATAAAATCGAGAAACTAAAGTTTCTGGCGAGTTTCATTCAGAATAGAACTGTGGGAAAATCTATCACCTACTAATAGCAAAGAATATGTGCACAGAAGCCATTCTGTAATTTGTTCTATCCAGTTAGGCAGGCGACCGAGTGGAACTAACGCGAAGTCTTGCTTCAACAGGAAAACTGTTATCAAAAAACGAGCGCCCCATTGCAGAGATGAATTCTAAGCATTACTAACCCGAAATACTTATGGTTTATGTGGGTGCCAGGATGGCGAAGCGCATTACAAATAATGCCCGTGAATGTTAACTCGAAGACGTTCTTCTTATTGTTATTACTACTGTTATATATACGATGCTTGAATGAAATTGAGGACCATTGTTAAGGAATGGGAAAATAGTAAATGACTTTATATGCAGATGTTCACTCTTGGTATTTATTTGTACCTGTGTGTGAGTTCAATAATCTAATAATTTTAGAAAATAAATAAAAATAACAAACAATCGCTTACAATTTTGATTCAATAAAACTCGTGAACGGTTAAAAACTACAAGCCTATACATACAGGGTGTCCCGTTTAACAATTTACATGCGATTATTCGGGAAATATTAATTTGATCTCTAGGTTAAAAAACGAAAATTAGAACATTTTTTTACAATTTAAATACAAGCTACAGTTTATCTTAACGTTACTCATTATTCAGATTTTATTAAATAAAGATAGTTAACAGACTTTATTTTTGCAAGCTTGTAGACTTTAGGAGAGCTAGATTAAATCTGTCTCTGTTTTTGAAAGGCGATGATTGTAATTGTCCCACCAAAGCCTACCGTTTTCCCGCTTAGCTTGATTATAATAATAATAATTATTATTATTATTTATTTATATATTATTATAATTACATTGCATTAATTACCTGTGAGTCCATATGGACTTTTTACAGGTTTTATATTAACAATATATAATCTACTAGTATAACTGTAACGAAAAGACCAAATAGAATAAGAACTTAAGATTTTGAACGTAGTAACAAATAATTATGTATTCTTTGAGAAACAAATATATAAGTTATTATAAATTTATCTGTTAATTAACCATCCACGAAGCTTCTTTTTCAGCTCAGAAATTTTCTTTATGTTTTTATAAGGAAATTCATTTAGTAATTTTAGAATGTAATAATAAATCGAGTTTCTTCCGTAGAAATTATTGTACCTATTAGTGATGAAAGTTAGGGATGATGATCGAATGTTATATGTAGTTTCTTGAATCTGTTGAAATGTCTTATTAAAATAATATTTAAAAATGGTAATGTAATCCCGTAACTGATCAATTTTCAAAATTTCAAGCTCTTTCCTTATGTCATCTGTTCTTTTATTGTTATTTTTTATAAGCTTTAAGAAATTATTTTGCGCCTTTAATCGAGGTTCCAGGTGTATTGTATATGTATGACCATAAATCGTCAGACCATATCTTATTATTGATTCTCCCAAAGTTTTATAAATTAGTATTTTTGTTTGCACTGGCAAAATTGTTCGTAATTGATAGAATGTATATAATAGGCTTTTTAATTTGTTAGATACATATTCTATGTGTCTAGTCCATTTCATATCTTTTTGCACTATTATTCCAAGATATTTGACTTCATTTAGAAAGTTTATTTTGTGGCAAGAACTGCAATTAACTAAATTTCCAGAAAATAAGCATTTCTCGTTATGACTTCGTAGAGTGTAATGTATGCTAGAATTTCCAAATTGAAGAGCTTGAGTTTTTTTAGTGTTTATAAAAATATAATGTTGTGTAAACCATTTTGATATTAAATTGAAATCATTCTGCAATTTCTGCAAACATGTAATTTCATTAATGTCTGTTGATAATATTGCAGTATCATCAGCGTATTGATAAATATTACACAATAAACCATTTGTTCGAGGTATATCTTTTACGTATAAGTTAAATAACGTTGGTGATAAAATACATCCTTGTGGAACACCGAAATGTGTTTGCTTTAAATCACTGTAACAATTGTTAATTTTGACAGTCTGTGCTCGATCTGTTAAAAAACTTTTGAATATTTGTGAACTGTGCCTCTTACTCCGGAAGCTTTTAATATTCGAAGAAGTATAGTCCTGTCTATTGTATCAAAGGCTTTTGATAGATCAAGAAATATCGCGGCTGCATGCTTTCTGTCATTTAAAGTTACATTAATTTTTTCAACAAAATCCAATAATAACGTATGATGGAAGATTCGAGATTGGTCTGTAGTCATTAATATCATCATTTTTACCATTTTTATAAACTGGAATAACTATTGATATTTTCATTTTTTCTGGAATTTCACCATTTCTAATCATTAAATTTAAAAAATGTAGTAAAATATCACACAGTATATTTAAATTATTCTTTATGTCTTTCATTCTGATGTTGTCATATCCAGGAGCTTTATTTACGTCAAATGTTTGTATTATATTGTGCAAATCAGTTGAGGTCATATATGGTAAAAAAAACGATTGTAGTTGAGTATCAATTATTACCTGTTGATGTGTATTATTGGTCTTTCTTAATTTGTCGATAATTGAAATAAAGAAGTTGTTGAAAGCATTTGTTAGTTGCTTTATTTCTTCTTCTGTAGCAATATCTTTAAAGTTTTTTAAACATGACTGTTTTATATTGTTGTTGCTTCTTCCTAGTCTGTTATTTAAGATTGACCAAATTCCTGATATGTTGGAACTATTTTTACGTATCTCTTGGTAGTAATAATTATCTTTAGCTTTCTTTATTTTTTTCTGAACTGTATTTCGTAATGCTTTGTATTTTCTAAATAAAGTTGGATTTTTGTTTGATTTGTAAGTACTCCCCATATCGCTTTTAAAAGAAATTTCGTTAAGTAGTTCATCTGTAATCCATGGGTTATGTACTTTATATTTTCTATTTTTATCGTGTTTAATAGTTCGTGTCGAAAATTTGTATATTAAAGAAAATTCTGCCACAATTTTCTCGTATAGTTGTGTAACGTTATTAATATTCATTAATTCTTTCCAATTTACTTGTTTAATCATATAATTGACTTTCTCATTATCTATAACGTATCGAATTGTATCTTCGTTTGCTTCTAGTGTATCATAATTAGCCAAGAAGTTTATTCCTATTATGTAATGATCTGCTATTTTATAGTTAATAACAAACGGTTCGTATGATTCGTTTTCAAATCGAATTACTACATGGTGTAGACAAGTAGACACTAATTTATTCTGTATCTTTTCTTCTCGTGTGGGGGAATTAATTAAACTTATTAAACCATAAGCATTTAATAAATTAGTATATTTTTGTACCCCATCTTTGTATTTGTTTAATAAATCAAAATTATTCTTTACATTATGTACTTCATCTAACCATGACTCTAATTCTAGAATGAAATTATTTTTATTTAAATTCGGAGGTCTATAAATACAAACTGGACTTTCTTCTTGCTTAATTCCAATTTCTGTAAGAACTATTATATCTATAAATCCTAAATTATCTTTTATAATTGCCTCAAATTCAGCCCAATGCTTTTTCAAGCTGCGTATATTTACATGAATTATATTAAATTTTAATTTTGTTGAGATTTCCACATTATGTGTTTTCCATATCTGTAAATTTTCTAGAACAGTTTCTTTCATACTTTCATTCATGATTGGGTTAATCTTCTTCACTGTTAGAAATAAAAGTCTATATCAAAGTGTTTAAATTAAATAATTAGAACTAATTGATAATGTAACCTAATATATACAAGTCTTTTACAATTTGTTTAAGTCCTCTTCACTATTGATCAAAATAGCTAGTTTATTTTCTTCTTTCTTTATCCAAAGTTTTCCATTTTTAAACCATACAAATTTGTATAATTTTTCCTTTTGTAACTTTTTTGCTTCTGACCAGAGTCCTTTATAATACTGTGTAAGGTGTTCATTCAGGAAATAAATTGTTTACTTTTGGTTTTCTGGATTTATATTTTTCTATAAACTGATCTCTTTTCATTTTATTAGTAAATTGCACTACTATTGGTCTATTTTCTTTTTTATTAAACCTGTTGATTCTTTGTGCAGTATCTATATCTTTATCAGTGATGTCCAAATCCATAATTTTTCCAATATGTTTTACAAGTGTATTAATGTTTTCTTGGCAAGCTTCTGGAATACCGCTTATGATGGCTCTGCAGATATTTTAATTTCTCCAGTTTCTTATTTCTTTCTTTTAGAATTTGATTCTCTTCTCTTAATTTTTTTAATTCTTTTTGGATTTCTTTTAATGTAATGTTGCACTTATCCATTATTTCATTATTAAATTCTGCCGACTCTTTGCACTCATGTACTTCATTACTTAGAATTTTGATAGTATCTGCCATAACTTTCATTTCCGTTTTGAATATTTCTCTGATTGTTTCTTTTAAATCTTCAGTATTGTTGTTTTCTTGTTTGAAAATTAAAGCATCTAAATTTTTTTGTCGTTTTGATTTTGACATCTTTGATATTTTATATTATACGTATTACTGCAAATATATAAAGATTTGGATTTTAGGCAATGGCGAAGTCCTGAAAAGGGTCGTCTGAATGGTGTTCTAGAGAGAATTTATTAAACTTCTGTATTAGTAGAAAATGAATTTTTCTGGCACCAACACTGACATTGACACTTTTGACATATAACTCGTTCAGTATGAACATATGATGACATGCAAACATATTTTCCTTTAATAAGCTCTTACGAAAACTTTTTAGAAATTAAATAATAGTAAATAACACACTAAATAAATTATAAATCACAGTAATACTTTGTAATATTTTGTTTTAAATTTTTAAATCTACTTCGTACGCACTGTACGACTGATTGTATGTACTAAAGAAAATTGTGATAATAAAGCATATTTACATAAGCAGAAATAAATTGCTTCATCTTTCAGTTATTTTAATGCAATAAATAGTGGTAGTTAATTTAAAAGTAAAATTTGTTAATCGGTCAAAATCTACATGCTGTACAAAATGCATAAATCAAGCTGCAAATCCCTGATTAACGATACCAGTTGGGTTGGTTGAACTAATTCTTGTTACTGCTTGTGATCAATTGTGATCACTATAATTAGTTCCAAATTATTTTAGGTTATTACATCCAACTACATAGAAGAAAGCAATTACTAAAGTTTAGTGCAAATGAAATCACACCTGAACGTCTGGTAAAACGGTTTCACAATCAATGATTTAAACCATCAGTTACACACAAACGTGTTTTCAAGCATTTAATGCATATTTGCGTGCACATGTTGTTCTTTTTCATTGAATAATTTTCTCGACTTCATAAATAGATTTTATAAGAGGTTTGAAATACGGAAATGCGTGACCAACTCGTAAATTATTTTGATAAATTTCATTTAAATCTACTTATCAGTTGTGGACGATAAAACAATTTAAAGTGGAATAGTTATTCTGAAAGGCGATGAAGGGTCCCTAGAAGATCTTATCTAAGAGCTGTAAACAGAGATCCGGAAGGTTATACATGTGCTTAATAACACTTTAAATGAACCGTGTAGGCCATTGTTCCTTAGTAAACGACCAAATCTCACTTTAACTATTGCCTGAAAGCTGAAAGGTAATAGGATATGGATACTCGATTAAATCTGTTACTACAGGCAATTTATCTCGAGTAATGTAACCCATTCCGAATTTTTCTACAATATTTTATAGGGGTCGTTTAATGTTTAGGTAGTGCAAAGGGCATTAGCATTGAAGTAATTGACCGTTGCGAGGACACCTGGACTCGATAAAAGTGAAATACTCCTTACACATAACTGAACATTTTCTTATTGCTGTTATTATTTATGATAATCGTAAAGGGTCAGAGGCTCGAGCTTGTTAATGGCTCGCGTCACTTATCGCATCTCGAGACCCTCGGCAATTAAAAAAACGCGTAGTAATATAAATAAAATTTACAAAAACACCATTAAACACAGCGTGGCTAGCAACATTATCAATATAACAAAAACACTATAATCGTATCTAGTCATAAAAAGCAATGATGATTGATCGAATGAGTTCTACTACGAAGCAAGTTGTGAGCACTTAGCTCTATCGCCACAACCTCTTGATAATCACCATCTCGATATCGCTGAAGCGCACGACCGTCGTAATAACCGTCCATATGCACACAACCACAGATAATAACAGGGCTGTACAATATATACCATTTTATTAACGATAAAAAATTATAAAAAATTTGGTTTTTATTGCCTTGCTTTAAGAATATAAGGAATCCCTTTGTATCTCCTTGGCAATGTGATATAATAAGTTTGAGAAAATTAGATGACAGTACCCTTTTTAAAACAGAAGGGTATTATGGTTTTATCTTTCCCAATTATCAAATTAATGCTTTGCCTTTTTGCTGGTTTTGAAAGAGGACCAGAAATGGTGGAAAGGGTCATTGCGTGATATAAAATTAGCTTCTCAGGTACTTTAATATGAAATACCCTATTTCGTTCTATTAACTTCACTTGAGACATGACAGTGAAAAGACTTGATTCTTAGAATTTTATAGTATTCAATAACGGAATCATTTCAAGATCATCTTGGTAAGCAAAAAGTTATGTTCATAACTTAACTGCTTCTTTCAAAATGAACAAAACTATGGATACATTGTTACAATGAACGTTTTGGCCTTAAGTTTCCACTTCGACACTTAAGTAAAAAAAAATAAACAAAGCCATTTAAATAACTAATTCTTCATTTTATTAAATTTACCTTTTTAATTCTGTCCTAAGAAAAGCCTGATATCGCCTTTATTTTGGAAAATGTGAGTTCCTGTATGCTTTCGTTATATTAGAAATGGCACTAACTGAACGGCATAAATGAGTTTCATCCTCGAAATACTATCCTGTCTGTAACAATAATGAATCGTTTGGCATAAACCTAGCTGCGTTGCTCAGTAAAGTGTCCCAGATCTTTCAACTCAATGTTAATGCATCGACGCTTTACCATAGCGTATGACAAAAAAAGATTTAAATAAAAACTCTGATAGATCTTTTACGAACGGTTGAAGATTTTTCTGGTGAGTCCTTTGCCATGAGCTCAGTTAGTTGCAAGTTTTGAAGACTTAGAGTTTTACTAAATTATCCCTGAATGCAAAATAATTTGGGTGTTTGGGCCCAATAACTTTTGTCAAAAGAATTGTAAAAAATCAATTTATTGTTTTACTTAGAAATGATTCATCCCAAGAGGAAATTACAAAGGTAACATTTTTTTACATCAAGAAGATATCTGTCTCTCTCTCTCTCTCTCTCTCTCTCTGTATATCTGTGCCAAGAAAACATCAAATTTCATTTCTCCGTTTGAAGGCAGATAGAGTCAAGAACGAAAATATATAAGTGAGGATTAAGATGAGATAAGAGGTAATTATAACGTGGAAATTACTATTCTAGTATCCACCTGCTTTACTAAGGAAAAACACAGATAACCTTAACCAGGAATTGTTAAAGATTCTGGATAAGTTAGAAGAATCCCACTGTAGAAAACGACAGAAATATCAATTTAAAATATTAAGTATCAGAATTGGAAGATATGAAGTTTAAGATTGATTTTGATCAACAAATGAAAAGCTGATAAGAGAAATTGCGTCCTGATAAAGACCAACAACATTTTTACAAGTAACTCTATTAATAAATATCTAATAATCATTATTATAGCTGAAGCTAAGAAGGTTTTAAATGTAAAGGTGCTGGAGGGATAGAACAGTTTTCAACATGGAAAAACGAAAACTGCAATAATAACAGTCTTCCTTGCTAGTTTACCAGTAATGTAAAGCAGTACATGCTAGAGATACAATTTTGTTCTAAACGGTTTTAAATTAACAATAAATGATGTCTATAAATTTCCAAGTTTGTACAACCCTGATATACGAAGATGACAGTAACGACAATATCATAATTATAAAATATAACCAGAACGAGTATTTTTCTCGATGAAAACCACTTAGGTCGTAGAAATTGACAAATCGGTGACGTGAAACAGCTGTTAAAAGCAGGTATAAACAGAAATCATCGATAACGACCATATTAACTAATGTTCTTTGCAAGATTTCATAAATTTTTACACATTACGGGTACTGTAAGTCATA
Organism: Ignelater luminosus; assembly: GCA_011009095.1. Taxonomy (NCBI): domain Eukaryota; kingdom Metazoa; phylum Arthropoda; class Insecta; order Coleoptera; family Elateridae; genus Ignelater; species Ignelater luminosus. The sequence goes on from VTPC01000560.1 coordinate 300,574, forward strand.
ATAGCCATGATTACTATTTAAATGGAGTTTTTATCTCAAAAATTATGGCAACTATGTGAATGCATTATGCTAAGTTTACTACACATTACAGTAATTAGCTATTTTTCCTTTCTAGGTAATGGAAAGATTAGCGCAAAAATTTCAACACTAAATTGACCCATAAAGACAGATTGCAATTTATGTTATCTCGGGTTGTAAATTCCAAGCTTTTTAATTTTCTTTAAAGCTTTTCTAGGTATTTTCAAAACACGAAAAGAGTTTCCGTTTTAAGATTTCAGAGACATGTCTAGAAAGACCCGAAATTAATAACTATAAGTAGAGAGGTTGCTTTGCTTTTACGGTTACCATTCAATATAGGGAGCATAATAAAATATTTCCATACAAATGAATTTTCAAGCCAAAAAAATACCGCTCCATCAAGAAATTCATTTCGAATACTTTGTGATCTTGTACAAAAGCATATCCGGAATGACTTTCTCGTGCTCGGTTCATTACATAAAGCATTATTTAGAATTCGTGTTTACCTTAAAGGCCGCATCTCGTTTGTTCTAATCCAAAAGAACATTGGGTTATTGAAAGGCATCCGCGACAAGGGAGCTTCGCTCACGGGATTACATTTTACATGTGGATTGACAGTAATAACAATACGTTTCGTTCGGAATGAGCTCTTACAGTTCAGAATTCTTTGATGTCTGCATTAACAAACCGGAAGCAAATACATGTATACTTCGGCGTTATTTACTCCGTGCATCTACCTTATCCCCAAAGAATATTTCCCCATTTCAGTATGACAGTTTTATTATTCATTTCGTTTATTTAAGTTATCAGAGAGATTACATATAAAATTCAGGATATTAAAAATTTTTATACTCTTATAACAACTTCCGCGAATTTTCTGTAAACGCTTTAGATTTATTACACTTCCGTAGTACACAAAGAAACCAAACAACGTTTATTAGCTCATGAAAAGAGTTAGTACGTATTTATCAGAACAAAACTGTTTTTTGGAAATTAAATAAGAAACATAAATATTATTACACAGATACATACTGGGATGAGCTGACTGAAAACTGTCAAATAGCACCTATTACACGAATATATAATTTATTTTTTTCTTCACCTTCAAAAGCACCTTATTAAAAACTTTTAGATAATTTTACAATAATATTACGTAAACATAGATTTATGCAGATGAGAATCAATCACAATGAATGAATATTGTTTTTACCCAGTGAATATTCTTCTTCTTTCTTTAGTATTCTTTTTCTTTCACTGCATTTGACGTCCTTCTTAAAACGTTCTACTGCTATATTCTTGTATGACATTCTCATTTGTGATAAAATTTGAATTTTAACATTTCTTTATTGTCAAGATCGTATTCTAAATAGTTTTTCATTGAATTCGATTTACCTTAACTAACTAAATGCAAAGACCTATCCTTTTCAGATAAACTAATGAATTATATGTAGAACTGTTCAATTTCTAATGTCTTCAGTTTCAAGAAGAAATAGGAAATATTCTTCAGGAAACTAAAATCAAAACAGAAGAGTTCATCTAGAAATGATACTAATCAAAAAATGAAGAAGCTCTATCAAGGATAATATAGGAATACTAAAATCGAGCTATGTCCACTCGCAGGGTTCTAAAACCAAATCAATTTAACACCTAAAGTGCCGAGGTGGATATAAATTGTCCACCGAACCAGAGAAAAAATTGGTACCTATTATAGCCGCGGAGGACAACGCATGGCTCCAGACATTTTTATTGTTTACAGCCGTAGTGCACCACGTCCGCTACCCATAATCGCTTGAAGACATGCCAGGAATCGGTTTCCTATGCTTGGCCTCTGAATATGGTGCACACAAGTTTGGCACCGGGACTATAAAGTTGCTTTTTCTTTTCAACTTTTGTAACGGTAGCTATTTCTAAACAAAATTGCTAATAATGTAACCAAAATCACAGATAAAGCTTTAACAAAGTATTTTATTCTAAATAAGCCTTAGTAAAGATAGCATGTAGAAAAATACAAAGGAAGATCCTAACAGAAGATTTTACTAACTAATTACTATAAATTTCAGAAACTACAAAAATGGAGATAAGCTGCAGAAATAAAATATTGAGAAATCAAACCAAGATTATAGTGAACAATGTTACATAATTTAATTAAAAGAAAACCATTAACTGTGAATCTCAAATACAAAAATGTCTCTCACAAATATTGCATAGAAATTTAGTCTCAGATATACTTCTCTTAGTTTTTGGCATTTCTACTAATTGTAAGTATACATGCCAAATCTTATTCTCCTTACTCTTCTTGATTTTACTCTCCAATTAGCTACTTTTGCTCCGATTTGAAAACTCCCTACCATCGCCACTGGAACAGAAAAAAATTATTTTTGGTAGTTATTGTACACAGGACTTCTCTTCCACCCATTACACATTTCTATAAAGCCAAATTCAACTTTGATTAAGTAGCGTAGAACAATAGCAGGGTATCTCCAAAAACAGTCCTTCTACTCAGATTCCTTGTCCAGAGAGTTTTTCCAACTTGCATCCCCCTTATTTTAGCAGGGTGCAGGGTCCTTATTGGGCTGCAGGGGATCATATGAACAAGACCTATCAAAATCAAGAGAGTAATTTTCGAATCCTAAAAAAGGCCTTTTTGATCCTTTGACACGCTCGTCCTTCGAACCTAAATGGTAATTAGTGAAAAGCTATCCGTAAAGCCACTTTTCAAACGATAGACCTGTACAGGCTTGGTGGACAACAATTATCTACCATGGCCTATATAGAAAAAATGTATATTACTGGCCTTGGTGGTCAACCGTGGGTACCAAAAGGAACCATTGATAATTCGACAAAATAAAAAAACCATTTCCCTTATAAATGCCGTGTTCATTGTAGACTTGTATACAATCAATTTAGTGAAAAAACGTGTGGCCATTAAAACTCGTTTACGTCCAAATCTATGACGGCACTTTTGGTGTTAAATTAATTCTGAATAGTCTTTCTGCTGAGGCTTACTAAATAACAATTTGATTTTTCTAAACTAAACTCAAAACTATCTCAGTATAATTGTCTGGGTTTTTTTCAGTCAAAAATCAAAATATGGTTCACCAACACTCTTTTCTTGATGATCTTTTTCGTTATACCCAAGAGGCGCTTTAACAGCATTTTTTTTATTAACCCCGGGAAAGGTTATCCACACACCATAAGCATAAATTAATTTTATTTCCATAGTCACTATCCGAATCCAGGATTTTCCGTTTGTTCTTAAATAGGAACAAATAATAGCACGAAGATTAACCTTTTTGTAAAAAGCTATTACACTGGTATCTATGATAGTTCGATTTATGATCACTATAGGGCCTATAGAGCATCACATGTTGACCCATCTTCCCTCTAAATAGTTAGTCTCCCAATGCTACGTTGCCAGTCTCATTAGTTTATTTACACAGCTCGTAGTTTGATGTACCATAAAAATATATCACTTTCAAGATTTTGCAGATAAACGAGTTATTTGAGGTTATGTTATTGATGATGTAAAAATAATAAATTAAAATAAAAATCTGGATGTAATCACAGCAAACGCAACAACTCGCAATTGAATGTCAAAATCTGCTTAATTAATTACGTAACAACTCAGTTGTTACAGTTTAGAACTGAGCACTAGTATTGCCAACCTCTCACGGTGCAATTTTCCTCAATATACAAAATATCCATTAATTTGCCTTAACTTGACGCGGTAACTTCTTGATCGGCCCGACGGGCTCGAACGCTCCAAGACGCCAGAGGCCCGAACAGACCGACAGATCCGAGAAATCCAAAAGGCCCAACAGACCCGTGTGACCCGAGAAGTCAGACAGGCTCAAGAGATCCAAATGATGATAAACCAGAGAGACCCGAAGGGCCGAGACGTCAAAAGCTCGACAGACCCGTGTGGCCCACCAAGGCCGAAAGGTCCGACAAGCTCCAACAGCCCGACAGACCTGACAAAACCAAACGGCCTGAACCCGTAAATGTTGATAAACACTTATTATTAATAATAATCTTACTAATGTCAACATCAAATTTATATACAATATTTAACGGTTAAAGCAGTATTTAATAAATACCACTAAGTACTAAAACAGTGAAAATTAAACGAACTTAAAACATTCTATGCACTAAAATTTGTATGTGTGTTGGACTTGGATGATTTAAATGAATTCTGTTTGCGCAAAAAACCACATGTTAAACCATGGTCGTGCGGATACATTAAAGGCAAGTAAAAGAAGTTAATTCATGTTGGTCGTGTTCTCAGGTGTTACTCTATCTGCGGAAAACGGAAAATAAAAGTGTTGGTTTTATTAAATAAAATTTAGTAAGAAACTGAAAAAATCCCTTTACCCTCTACTACATGTCATGTAGGTAAAATATTCCTTAATTAAGGGATAAATCCCTCAGGTTGGCAACACTGCAGAGCACTAAGTCAAGGATGGCATTTGTAACAAACAAGATTTTGGGCCACCTATGATCATAAATGGAAAATATGAGTTGTTGAATTTGATGAGCCACAAGTTTTTCAATATTTTGTAACAGTTAGCACAAAATTAACATTTTTGGAGTTGTCACACTTTTGAACTGGTATATCGATGTGGTAGAAAACAAGCTAAAACAGCATTTGTCTTTATTTTTTGTTTTATTGCAGTAGAATGTAAGCTTTGATAAATTAATAAATAATCGTGCTAAGTATGGCATCTTTTAAGTTTTAGTCTGATGCCAGCTTTAGTTATATTAATTCTGTTACACTGCGTCCTATCAACACTTTTAAAGATTAAAGTAAACTAAAAAAATATTTTTCATTAATGAATACTTTTATAAACGGTACACACTTTTTGCAATGATCATAAAAATCATTTATGAAAGTTTTCTACGGAGTTGTTGAATAAGAGTGCATAAATAAGCCAGCTATACCTAAATATCGATTTTCATCAGTACATGCAATTTATTTCTGTTTACTAATAGTTCAATATGCGCGACCGATTAATCGTAAAAACCTTGCAATATTCTACAAAAAAGTTATTCAATTACGTGCAGTTTTTATGTTTTGAATTACGTTAAGCAAGAGTTAGTAATTTAACAGACGTTATATTATCAAAAATATTTATGCCAAATTCTTTAACAAAGTGAAATTTATCAGAATTACACCACATTTTTATATAAATAGAAATTTTTCGAATGCATCAGCTGTTATATAAACGAAAACAGATTTTGAAGATTTTAATTATTCTTCAACTAGTAAATATTTATTAGTTTGAATATCATATAATCACAGTGGGCTAGATTTTATTGTTTGTGTGTTTAACAGTAGCTGCATATTGTGGGCGAAACCACTTATTAAAACATATAATCAAGTGACATAAAATTGTTAATTCTAACTAGTTATTATCTGTTTATTAACATTAACATGCATCCTTGAACACCCATTGTTGTTGTATGTAAACCGCAATAATTTTCTCTCTTTTAATTCTGCTTTTACATTAAAACGAATTGAAACATTGCATGGAACGTATAAGTTATAAAACTGTCTCCGGTAATGCAATGTTTACCTTGAAATGCAGTGCTTTATAAACTGCAAACAGTACATAGATGACCTATATACCATAACACAACAAAGCTCGTATACTTACTGTTAGTACATAAACCTAGCAGACAAAGCTCGAAATGTAATCCTTTGTTGTATTTTCTATTTTAAGACTTCATTCTGTAAATTGGAAACACCACTTGAAAGGTGACAAATGAGTTGAGTGATTGGAGACATTAATTAACATAGAAATATTCTGTTCCACTATAGATCATTTTCTAAATCTAACGAGAGAATTAGAAAAATAACGCAATATAAAGTAAAAATAGTTTTTGGAAAGATAAATCCCCTACATACAGAGGACATCAATTTCAAAAGCGTTCCCATTAAATATTGATAGATCTAAACAGCCATTATGGGAAACAATAGATGATTGTCATTTCGCGTGATTGAAGTGTGTAGGGCACATTTTCAAGTACCAGTCTGTGTTACTTGAACTGTTTTATTCAAAATTGACCCTTGAATAAATATGTCACTGTAACTAATATTCCTAAAATATTTGACTCAATGTTGACACAAAATTTGAGTAAAATTGTGCTTTTATTTAAGCATAACGTTTTAGTTCCTTATCTTTATTTTTAGATTACGTATTTCTCTGGCAATTTATGAATAAATATAAGGAAATGTGCAAATATGAATATCAATTATTAATGTTTACAAAGCAACGAATTAATAATTGCTTGTAAGTGTATAAACAAATCTTATAAGCCCTAAAGTAATTTATGCTTATCTATAATAGTTTTACTCATTTTCTTCTTTCAAACACGCGTACGACGTAACGAACTTACTATTTAATGGTTTATATCATCCAAAAAAACGAGGCAAGCTGAAATGAACTTTAGAGACAATTATTACAGATCTTTAATTATCACTGTCTTACAAAGTAAATATAGACTAAACTTTACCAAGCCATATGGAACATAATCGTTTCAAAATAATGCTCCGTTGAAGGTTTATTAATATTTTGACACATGCATATTAAGACAGCTTTGGTTTGTGAACCCGTAACGAGCTTTTAAGAATGCACTGCAGATGCAGAAAGCCATAAAAGATAATTTTACGATAAACTTCTGTGCAGTGCATTAATTTTGTTATCTGTAAATTGCTTAGTAGAAAAATAACGATCGTTTATGTGTAAAATCCGGATAAACCTACATACCTAGTGCATGACGGTAATTTATTTTATTTCGATTTATTTCTCTAAGTCAATGTTTCAATTTTGATTGCAAAATCTTAACTATAAAAGGCCTTACAATGTAGAAATAATTGAAGAAAGAGTGAAAACTGAAATCGTTTTGAAGGTAACAGATTCTGCGGCATTTCCGATGATCTTGTTAAAAAAGTTAGAAGTACCTTTCCTAAGTATAAATTTTTCATTTCTTTTATATCTTGCAGAAAATAGCACACATTCAAGCTACCATTCAAAGTTGCTGAATTGTAGGTTTCTCGGGATGCGCTATTTACGAGTAAAAGTTTTCTAGATATCTCCTGAAATTTTTCTTAAGTGACGCTGTGGTGATAAAACCAATTTTTCAATTGGGTAGTACCCAAATATCATAAATAAGATAGCCCTAAGATACTAAAGTAAAATGGGTGCGTATAATCAGTTTGAAGATTTTATCAATCTCATTATTTAATTTCTGTCTAGTTAACATGTAATGTGAATAGTAAATGCGATTTAATTTAATTAATGTTAAACTTGTTTGTATTCAGTTTGACTAAATTTGTTCTATGACAAGCTGAATCCGCCGCTTATAAACTGTTTGTATTTACTATTCAATTAATTTCCGTTCGAATTGCTGATCGAGAATGATTTCGCACAAGGCATTTCCGCTAAATTTAGTCGATGTGCAAAAGTTGTATAAATCTAACGCAGAATAATTCACATAGCGTATTTAGTTTAGTTTATGATTCTTTCTGTGTAAATTAATCTTTACACACGTCTTTAGATTCAAATAGAAAATTTCTTCTTTATCTCGTTTTAATTGAACACCAAACTGAAATCCAATCTGAAAATATTTTCCAACCTTTTCTTCGAGTTTATTTATCAACTTTTCTTGGACCATCTACATATTAATTAAATACAGAATACCCCAAAATGAATAGAAGTATTTATAACATACAGCAAGTTCTTGAGTCGAAGATCAGGCTAGTAATCTCTATAAATATACAAACGATCAAAGTTGAACAGCTACTTCAATCATGTTCTATTAGAAAAGTGTAATAATATAAAAAAAAACTCCTTCTGAATATTGCTAAGATATTGGAAAAAAGAAGAAAACCAGAAATTGAGTTTTAGCTTTCCTAGATATTAGATTTTATAATAATAACCAGGTGGAGATATCAAAAAGTTTATATAGGAAAATATATTTAGTCTCAACTCATGAATCTGCTAAATGTATACTATCGTTAACTCAGGAACACCCTGTATAAAGGTTTTTCATCTACCTCTGAAAGGTAGTGTCATCATTTTTTGTAGAAAATTAGAAACATCACAAAAGCTACAGAACACTAACCTTTATGTTTCAAGATTATTTCCAGTTATACACGATGTTCCATAAAGCATGTCACGTCGACCATTGATTTTTCTCTTATTTCTGATTCATTACTGATTATCTCAAAATACGGTATGAAGGTTTAATCTGAATGGTTTTGACGCCATACAATTGTTTGTTGCAAAGTTTTCTCTTGGTATTAATAAAAGAAGTTATTAGTAGGTATTCTATAAAAGTCTAAAGATTTAAAAACCATTATTTGGGATTTACCCAGAAGGTTTTACTATACTTGGTGATCAAAAAACGTAAATCCTTCCATTTTTTTAAATGGTATATCCTGTATCACTTCGTTTGCTTTTGTAGTGTTGGGACTTCTTTGGGTGCCAGGTCCTCTTCTAGGGCTTGAACTCTATCAGGTCCAAAGTAACTAAGTGAAAAAATGGAAATCCAGGGGTCAATTATTTTTTAATAGAATATTCTTCTTGGTAAACACGCGAAACCTTTATTTATTAAAAGAAAAAAAAATCAAAAGAAAGTGGAAATTCTCTTAAAAAAGAAACATTCACATTCTGTAATAAACATGCGCTTTCAGGACGGACGGATAGACGGAGTGGAGAATTAATATAATAATAATAATCCAACCCTGTGTACACCATCAACGAGGCAGATCGCGAGACGACGATGGTCTTCTACAGCCAGAAGTACCTTCCACAGCAACAACAGCCTACTTTGGGGGAATAGCAGTATCAACCACGCAGTACTACCTAAGGAAAAAAGTAGCCTCACAGAGGTCCTGTATCGACACGTTAGATCTGGGGCAATAATACTGATAATGTTGATTTGGGGTTTGTTACATCTATTGTTACGATCGAGAAAATTATAGAATCACTTTTCGTGTGATACTATCTACAGCGTATCTTGAACCAGTAATTTCTTCAGTATACAGAGTGGAATGTCAAAACACCAATTTTCAATTGTAATTTTGGTCGTTGTATGTCTTTAGCAACACGATGCATATATTCAATGCCACAAATTATAGCAAGCAAAGTTTGAGAATAAAAGTAAAATTTCTCTTAACTGGCAAACGATAAACAAGATTATAGGTGAAAGTTGATGTTTGATTATGCACCCTGTATAACAAAAAGTAATCAAACGAACATTAATTATTTTTTCCCTGGGGGCGCGTGGTTCTAGATCTGAAGCTCTAATAACACCATTGTTCACTTTTTATTCTTTCATATTTACGAAATTTAGCGTTATCTGTTGGTTTTTGATCTTCGTCAATAAAATTGATGGAATGAGTTAGTACTGTTGCGGCATTATCAACTAGCAATAAACCAGGGGTAAGAAAATATCAAAACATGTAAAGTGCTCCATTTAAGTAACAAAAGGTCGGTATGTTACGCTTCTATAGAACACCCTGTATAATCGAACATCATTTTGAAAAATAGAGGTTATCGTTCTGTACAAATTAATAATATCTTTTGATATTTCTACAAGTAACGACGCTATCACCTGTTCATAGTTAGTTGGAACACCCTGTATCTTTCCTCTTGAAGTTATCGACAGTAAAGACACTAAATTTTCTTCTGATTCCAAGCTTTTTACTTTTTTTTAATTCGTAAACTATAATTTTCTTGCCTTTAACTTTGTACGCTTCTGGTTGTTTCATGTAAATCTGTCTTTATTTAGAATTTTGTTTTGTCACCAGATTGAAGCATTATCATTTTCATTTTGCTGGCTAATACTAAAGTGACCATCCGTATTGATTTTGCCAGAACAGTACTACTTGTTGAGTATGCTGTCCTGGTTTACTCTGTACTGGTTTTTGTATTGGTTTTTTTACTTCAAAGTCGGAAAGGGGCTCCCATGTCTGTTCAGAATCAGGGGGATCCCCATATTTCGGAGTCAAACACTTATGTTTCACTAACTGTCCTGGTTCTGAGCCAAAATAATATGGTCACCTTAGCTATCACGAACAAAGTTCTCATTGTCGTCTGTCTGCCATTCATCATAATTTTATTTCATATTTTTGGAAGAATCCTTGAGTTACAAGTCTTGTCTTGTATAGTACCTATCAATTTCCACATTCATCACATTTCAATTTGAAAGTCCAATTGCTATCTATAGAATTCTCCCTCTGACGAATTAACCAATTCCTAGGTTTTGTTTTCTTCTAATGACTTAACTTCTTCATCAATGGTTCTTGTTCGTTTTATATTATCAGTCAGTAAGGTGACTGCTTCAGGGCGCACATATATAGATCAACCTTATCATTATTATTACCACCACTCTTCAGAGCATATATAGAATATGCACTAAAGATATTCAAAAAACAAGCTGACCGATGAGTTTACATTCACGGGAGAACTGTAGTAATGTAGATATGCAGACATAGTTATTTTGGCTAAAAATGGAGAAGACCTCGAACAAGCTGTTGGCAAAATGGACGATATTATGAGAGGATAGAACATGAAAATAAATAAAAAGAAGACAAAAGTCATAGTCTGTAATAAAACAGGACAGTAACACACCCAAATATACCTAGATAACCAACAACTAGAAGAAGTACAGTCATTATTTAGGAAGCACCATTGCAAAAGATGGAAGACGCTGCTCCAAAATAAAACAAAGAATTCAACAGGCAAAAACGATATTAAATAAAAATAAGAAAATATTAACATCAAAAGAGATATCTCTCAAAACTTTTTCTTTATGGATGCCAGATATGCACAATATCAGCAACGGATAAGAAAAGATTGAACTCATTTGAGCTGTTACTATAGAAGAGTACTAAATATTCCTTGGACAGACAGGGTGACCAACGACGAAGTACTAATCAGAGTTAACGAAAAAATGGAACTAATGCACAACATAACTAAAAAAGAAGGAAAACAATGGTAGAACACATACTCAGACACGATGGTCTGTTAAAAACTATAAATGAAGGTATCACGGAAGGCAATAGCCCTCCAGAGAGACCTAGATTAAAATACATCAAACAAGTTATAGACGACCTAGGATGCCGATCATACACAGAGCTGAAGCGAGTTGCTAAAGATAGAACAAGATGGTCAAACATGCTACTTCAAACCAATCGTAGAGATTAAGAATGCCAGGAGGAGGAAAACGCAGCTAGAACAAATTGTTTTAAAGTTGTAAAGTCGGCCTTGTGAATTATGTTTTTGTAACAATAGTCTTGTCTTGATGTTGATTCTTGTATTATTTTATTGGCTATTCTAAGATTTTTTGAATCAGCAACTTTCTCCAAAATTGTAGATTTTATCTGGTCTTCTTTCATTTCCAGTTTTTAAAAATTCAGTGTCATTGTTTTTTCTTGATTTTCAAAATTTACTGTTAAATCTTTTACATCTCTTTCATTATCAATGCTTAGTGTTTATTGTTTTTATAATTTCCAATTTTGTTTTCTTGAAGAGTCATGGTTAATCTGAATTCTTTGGTCAAAAGCAAAGCATTTGGTACAAATTCTTATTTGCTACAAATCATGACTTTTCGGTTGTTTTTGTATTTCTTTAGGTATATGAAATACTGAAATTCTCAAATTTAAGAATCTGCTACTTCTAAAAGGTTCATCAGAATTTAAAGTATCAGAGATTTAATAACGCAGAACAAAGAATGTTACAGAAAAAATTCAATATATATAGAGCATTGTTTTTGGACAATTAACAAAATCTTAGTTGTCAAGGTTTTTGGATGTAACTAAAAAAGTTTGTCACTACTGTCAATGCTGGTTTTTAACATGAAAGGTTTCAGCGAGTAAATCTGCTATCTAGTCTTACCTGCTGACAATGACCTTCCTTATTTTTGTTGTTCTGTTCTAGACAGCACAACTATATAATTAACTGACATACTTTTGATTCAGCTGCAAATTCTTACGCCCGCGACATTTGTCAGATTTCTTTCAAGAAAGGGTACGAGAGTTAATAAAAAATATTATCAGAAATTTTCCTTCTCTATACGTATCTCCTATTTTGCACGTAAAGATGGCAAAAATCGATTATGTGTTGATTAGAGCAATTTAATTAAAATCTGCCTTCTGCCGTAAATTGCGACCAGTATAATACAATAATTTGTCTAAATTGAAGAAAATGAGTTTCGACAGGCAGATACTTCGAGAATAAATCTTATGGTAAGAAAAACAAAAACTGTTTTGTATCAGTGATAAATTATTCCAAAGTTATTCTAACTATGCAATAACTATTTGAATGCCAATGGACAAATTATTGCATAAATTATACATCTGGTAAAATGTCTTAAAATGCATTAGATATAACAAGATAATGCACTGACATCAGGACAGATTATTTAACCTCTTAAAAAGATAAATATTTGTTATTCTTGTAGACACAGCAAAAGCAAATATTAGAACATATAAATCATGTAAATCTAATCAATTGTTGGTTGCATAATAAAATCGTAAACTTGAAACACCCTGCTGTTTTAAAAATCGAACCGTTGCAAGGTAACTAGCATAAGAAAAATATCCACTATGTTTATAAAAGAGTTTATACAACTAACAAACATAATTTTAAGTATTTTTAATTATTAGATAAGCTTTCAAGAAATGTTGATAAATGTGTTATTTATGTAATCTTTATATAGTATGCTGATAACCATAAAGTTAGAAATCAATTGCGTTTTAGATTATTTATCACTAGATAAACTAATTAATATTAAATTCAAATGTACCAGAACGTGGTACATGTGTTCAGACCCTGCGTCTATTAAAAAAGCTTATCAACGTTATTGTTAAGCTGACAGGCATCTTTGATTTACCTGACCATTTCTAAGGTCAAAATCTCGCTTGACACCGGGGTCAAATTTAAAATGCGTTACATGCGTCACTTTACATTTGGCCGTTTCAAACACGGATTAATAATATTATAATAAATATTAAAAGTTACGCTTTCTTACGCCGTACAGAACTCATAAATATTTTATTTCTCTCTTATTAGTTATTACCCTAAATTGCTTTCGAGATAAAATTGTCATCTAAAGAAAATGAACGATGGAACATTCCAAAGCGTTTTGTCATTTTTATAACAACATTCTTCATCCTAACAATCTCCATTTATATCAATCTCGAAAATAATAAATTTTAAACATAAAGTCGTTGAGGTTTTGTTTGATAATTTCAAGGAAACTGTTAGTATTCTCGGTTTCCAAATCGTATGACTTGATTAAGGAAATGCTGAAATTGCAAATTCTTCAAATTATTGATCCAATTGTAGGTTTCAATGTCATCCATCCAAATACCTTTCTTATCTAATAAGATATTTTCTTTGAAAACTAAATTCAGTTATCTATTAAGACCATATCTATATTAGAAGCGTTTGATAACTTTGGATAGTTTCTTGGTGGTGCAACATGATGCACCAACGTCGTTTCTATAGTCTAAAATTCCTAATGAATAGTTTTGGCTTCATTGGAAAGTAACATTAAGACATAATAATGCAACTGCATTTAGATCGACCCTAGATAATAAAATTGACGCTTCTGAATATTTAAGACTTTGAATGAAAGGTAACTTTCGAAGTCTCCTTGAAACAAATTCTGAATAATGGGTCCCCAAAATTCGAAGTACTATTGTGTTAACAAATCCTATTAATAAAAACTACGATAGTAGTCTTTTAGTCATACTAACTATGAGAAGTGATCGAATTAAAAACTAAACCAAACTGAAATAAATACCTCCTTAGGTTTGTTCTTCGTTAGTATATGTGATTATCAGAAACCTTCAAATTGACCTCAAGAATACATCTTGGGCAAAAAGGCTGACACTAAAACTAGAAAACTCGTGAGAGGTATTAATGCTAAAAATGAAAATAATTGTTTCCATGTTTTTAGAATCTCTTTCAGAACATTTGGCACTCACTATCCTGCCAAGCTGCCGTGGTCTTACCGCGTACTACCTTACATCATTATCCAAAGCGTCTTTCACTGGTGGCAATAGATGTACAAAATCTTAACAGGACCTGGTAGAACCTGACTGTACTTGGCAGAACGTGGTAGTATTTAGTAGGATCAGGAAAAGTTTTGAAAAGCTAGAGACTTCTTTCAGACATCAAGATTGCCATTGATACCAAACATTCATTTCCTTGCAAACGCTATGTATATATCTCCTCCATCTATGGTAGATTTCTGTCTGACTAACATCTAACATCAACTATGTCGGTTAACATAACCAATTCTTTGGTCAAAATCATCTTCTCTAAGTTCTTATGATAAATGAATTTTGTAAGGGTAAAACTGTGCACGTTTCAGTATACTTTGGACCAAGCCGATACGTAATGTTATTTTAATTCGTAATTATTTTTGGGCAACCTTATTTTGGATGGAATTTTTTGTAACGTTTGTTACAGTTGACCTAAAGACTTCTTGGTTGGGATGGATTTCAATTAGAAGAGCACTTACTGAGCTTGGTTTTGTAACCTATCACCATACTCAATTGCCATCAGAATTTCTATTCTTTCAGCTTTGGTTAAACGTACCAATTTCAGTCATGTGAAGAATTTTTAAGTATAAAAATATCTTGTGAGTTTAATAATCATTTGTGAAATGTTTAGTACACATCTTCTTCCTTCCGCTATAGGTAGTAAATATAACTGTTCATTGCATCTAGACAGTAGATATTGCTAAGCTTTTCTTCCATCTTAGGAAACCAAATGTATATAAACAACTCAAATGTTAACAAGGTGATTATTAAGATTTTTCGAGTTAAGTTTCGTATTGGTACTTCTGTGAGACACAATCAAACTATTTGGCATAATCGACCTAACGAAATTGAGGATTGTGATGTTTACTTTACTACTATCGCAGGTATCATTAATTACCGTGAAGAGTGTTCACTGTGGAACTTATTTATTTTACGGTTACATAGAAAAGATAAATCTCAAAAGAAAAAACTGCGAATAGATTTCATTGACAAGACTTACCAATTTCAAACTTTCAAATACATACAACATAGTTTTTGGTCAGTAATCCTTGTTTGTATCTTTTTCATTTTCTTCTAACATAAGAAGATTTTTAACTTCGGCCTCTTTTTTATTCTGCTGTTTAAACGGGTAATTGAGAAGCACAAATACAGATTCTAAGGTACTTGATAGACAAATTTATGCCAACCGTTCCCTGTTAGTATTCATAGGATTTAATTATGTTTTATTAGTTTATGCCTCGTTTTCTCCTCTTGATATTAAATATCATTAACATGTACAATAAGAGGAACGAGTTCAAAAAATTGGTACGTAAGTTTATATAGTAAAATCTATACTATATATATTGCAGATATATCTTGCTTTTGCAAGAGTGCTGTATTTATAAGTCCAATTCGTATCGATACATTGCGAGAATCGTGTTTAGTGCCATCTATTAGCTTTTCATTTCATTTATGTAGGTGATGGAGTACAGTTTGCTGTAATGTAGAAGTTTTCTTTTTTTATTAAACATCGAAATGGAAATAATCCTAAACGCACAGATAATATGCATTCGACCTCCAGCTAATCCGTAGAGTATACGTCGATGTTCTCCTTCCAACGTAATTATAGTTACACGAAAACACACTTCATCACATTATTGCGGACCATTACGCCACATATGCGCAAATCGGTTGCTACTCGTATAAATTTAAAACTTGCCGTATTTATTATTGCAAAATTATAAATTTACTTTTCGGGTAAGTACAAGACAATTTAATAAATTTCCATACTGTCTAGATAAATTGAAATCACAGCAAACCATGTTTATAATATTATTGTTAAATATTTTTAAGAAACTGTCATTAATTAAGACAGGTTTAAAGAATATCACACAAAACAAAATATATAAAAAGTTTAAATTTTTGAAAATGTATAAAATCCAAAGTTGACAAGCAAAAAATGTATGTGTATACAAAATAAGTCAAAAACATTTCAATACAAGGGCGACTACAGAATTTAAAATTTAGAACCTGATTAGTTTTTGTTCGTGTTAAAAACGTTTGTTGTTTCTTTCTAGCTGTTATTCTTTTGTTAGTCTGGCTACACGCAACTTCTGCCCATATACAAATGGAAAAAAACTGAACAAGATATTTCAGACAAAGAATCTACAAATTGCAAATAACAATGTTTTCCAAAGACGAACGAATATACTACGAGGGTGGTCTGAAAAGTTTCCGACCTAACAAAGATACAAGACATTTTTTCTGAAATTTTTTTTTTATTTTTTAACATAGTCTCTAGGTAACTCTACACACTTCTCCCAGCGATGCTCCCATCTCTGTAACCCGTCCAAATAGTACTCGGCATTTTTCTCTGCAAAATAATTGTTCACGAAGGTGATTGCCTCTTCATTTGACGAAAATCTTTGTCCTCCGAGAGCAATTTTTAGATGAGGGAACAAAAAGAAGTCGCTTGGGGCTAGATCTGGTGAGTAAGGCGGATGGTCAAGCAGTTCAAACCGTAATTCGTGGACAACCGCTGAGGTGTGAGACGGTGCGTTGTCTTGGTGAAACAGGATTTTCTTTTTCTGCAAATGTGGCCGTTTTTTCGCAAGTTCTGCCTTCAGCTTGTCAAGTAACGATGCATAGTATGCTCCTGTAATGGTTTTTCCTTTTTGAAGATAATCGATTAAAATAACTCCATGACTATCCCAAAAAACAGTCGCCATCACTTTCCCAGCCGAAAAAACAGTTTTTGATTTTTTTGGAGCCGGTTCCCCCTTTGCAGTCCACTGTTTGGACTGTATTTTTGTTTCGGGCGTATAATGGTGTATCCAAGTTTCATCTACAGTAATTAATCGGCGCCAAAACTCGGATTTATTTCGCCTAAACTGTGCCAAAAGAGCGTTGGAAATATTCATTCAAACACGTTTTTGGTCTAACGTGAGCAAACGCGGCACCCAACGCGTGGACAGCTTTCTCATGCCTAAATGTTGATTTAATATGTGACAAACACGTTCTTTTGACATGTTCATAACCTCTGCTATCTTTCTCACTTTAATTCGGCGGTCGTCTAGCACCATTTGGTGAACTTTGGCGATGTTTTCGTCGGTAGTTGCAGTTTTTGGACGTCCCGAACGTTCATCGTCTCCCAAGCTCTTACGGCCACGTTTAAATTCAGCAGCCCAAAATTTCACTGTGGTAAATGATGGTGCAGAGTCCCCATACACAGAATCCAACTCATCTTTTATTTGCGAAGGCGTATTGCCTTTCAAAAACAAATATTTAATGACAGCTCGATACTCGATTTTGTTCATTTTCACAAAAAAACTCACATCAACTCACTCAAACGACTGTTACATAAAAACTGCGCGTCCAAAATGGCTGAAACTTTGGTGAGTAACTGTCAACAGATGAACAACGAAATTCAGTAGCTTTTATTTACGAGTGCTGCCATCTTCACGTTGAGGTCGGAAACTTTTCCGACCACCCTCGTATACTGGTCGCTACTGTCTTACAAGTTGCAAGATTTTAAAAGTTTGTCCGTAATTATTTAGTTTCAAGACTTCTGGTGATGCGTCCAATCTAGCGAACTAAAGTATCATGCAAGTGGGTGATCAAGTTGCAGTTAACAACCCCAAATAATATATTTTGAAAATCACGCCCTACTAAATCTTTAAGATGCCTTTATGTGACTGTTTTTCAGAAAGAAAATTTGCAAACCTAGACTTAACCAAACAGGGGCAAATTTTTAATTTCCATGGGGAAGCTTAACTGGGGTTTCCCAAGACGAGCTAAGACAAGTTCATATAACATAAAGAGCAAACTGCCGTAAAAACGCAAATACCCCTGCCTGAGAATAGGAATTTTCGAGATTACTGTTTTTATGTAATTTAGATCAATTGTGCCTTGTATCATAAAATTTCTTCTTAGAAAGATGATGTGAATGTTTCTGCCTTCTCGTAACCAACAAAGCAAGAGTATAAGTCTCTTTGTTAACATTTTAAAGAAAGAAGAGCTTCTTCAGTAACCAAATTGGGTTCTGTCCATTTCTTTTTGCACTGTCATTATACTATTTAGTACTTATGTTAGACTCCAATTCCTACATTTCTCAACTTGACGTTTTTACACCTTGACCATCGAGTTGGGACTCGTATACCTTTTTTATGTACATTCTTTGTTTCATCGTAAGATTTTGTTGGTGATTCAGTTTTTTCTTTCGAAGAGTGTCACTAACTCAAACTAGTAGTGCAAACTTTAGTAATAGCCTTTTTCGTTTCGTCGACTGAAAGTTCATATCATCCCCTTAATAGGTTCTTTTTGATAATTATTATTTAATTGCTTGGTTTGATGGTTTTATGGTGCCTATTTTTGGTTTCTTCTTGAGTTTGTAGACAGCCTGAAGTGATAATGTAGAGTATCCAATTATTTGATGTCTCTACTATCAACTCCCAGGTAGGTTATTATCGTTTTCACAGAGTTACAGAATCTCTTGCTGCAAACCTGGTTGCAAATAGGATGTAAACTAGAAGTTTCTATTGCCTATTTTCACATATGCCATTTCCCGATTAAATTAATGTTCCATCATTACGAACACAAGTTTCATTGTTTGGCCATCGTAACTCACTTACTTCTAGGAATCCAGGGCTGTTCTAAGCGAGTGTGCAAGGTGAGTGCAGCACTCTGGCAGCAACCTCAAGGGGGTGGCAGATTTCGACAAATATTCGTCAAAATCAGATTGACAAAGAAAGTACACTAGGTCATCAACAACGTATGTCCTGAAAGTCTTTATTTATCATGAATAGCAAATTGTGAAGTTAGTATTCGAAACAGTACCTCAGTACCCTAGCTAATTCCAGTTAGATTCTTGTAATCAATTGCATCAATGTATCTCTTATAAAGAGGAAATTTGTGAAAGTATTTACAATCTAATTGGGCGAATATTTATGACTATATTATATCACATTCTAATACTAGAAGATTAAGGAAAATGATTTCTACGCTGAGAGTATTAAAGACCTGAAAACTAGGGGAGTGATACCCACATTGGTTAGTTTGGTAAAGTCTGCACTGGAAGTAAGAACCGTTAAAGCTGATCTAGGAAAACTGCCTTTCATTCCATCTTTGGTGTCTAATAGTGGAAGTTTTTTTGAAACGCTTAACAGCGAACGGCTTCCGGCTAGTGTTGGTCACTGGTCGCTTTCTCAACATCTCGTCGTTTGCGACCGAATGCTAGTAGCCTGCAAGAGCATAGAAAATTGTGTAATGAGAATGGCCTTTCAATCAATTCTCTCTTCACCAAGAGAAAAAAACGGATGACTTTTACCGCTCGCGCAGGAAGTCAAGTACTTAAAGAAGACCTCGCAAAATAGATGAAGCTGGAAGTCACTTCGTTATGACCTTGTCGACAACATTCTCAACTGCGCCAGGTAGCGTCAGAGAAATCAATCCTCAGATAGTTTACTGGATCTACACGGTAATTATCAGATCTAGAGTACTATTACTAATTAAGTGGTCGGGTGGTATAGTGAAGAGCGCAATACCAAGTTGCAACTCCTAACATGTCTGGTATAACCGGTGCAATGAGACGACCCTTACGGCTGCAGTGGGCTTCCCAATCTAGAAAAGGAAGGTTGCAAAGACAGCCCACCTCAGAATGTGGGATGCAGGGTTATGGCTTGGAAATGAATTTAACACCGGCCACACCAAGATAGCCCAGTTGATAAAAAAAAAGTGCCTTTGTCCACTTACAAAATAGCACATAAAGTACTCCTTGACATTCCCAACTAAGGAACAGTAGGGCAGCAGTAAGCAGTACTCGCAGCTTTTCGTTGTGAAAAAGCACACCATGGTTTTTTAGACTAAAGTTTATGCCATTGTATCGGTACCATATAGGAAAGATGCAAGGGCGACGGAGCAAAAAATATATACAGAGCAAGAGGAAGAGTGTGCAGATGCTTCGGAAGAACTTGTCAAAACAAAGGAGGTTAACCTTGCTTGGGTTGCTGGGCACAGAGGGATCCACGGCAATGAGAAGGCGGATGAACTCGAAGACGAGGACACCTACTTAGAACCAGAACTTTTTCTATGAATATCAATGCAACAGATCTCGTTAACTCTAAACACATAAGCTTATAAAATTTAAAAGGTAAGCGGAATAAGAAGCAATGACTATCTTCAGACAAACGACCATAGACCGGTTTTAACTTGCCAGAGCTAGACTGGTCAATAGAAGTCTTTTAATTTGGATCTCCACAGGTCATTGCATCTTAAGAAGGCACCTTCGCTTATAGGTGTAGAGCATGGCATCTATCTACTATCTGGGAGAACATGAAGGTTATGAGAGGCTGAGGTTTAAGACCTTTCAGACCGTTACCTTAACAATAGAAAAGTTGAGCTCTTTAGCCTGGAGAGGTTAGTAAAAAAATTGGCCTATAAAGACCTATTTGCTGGACTTTAGCCTTCCCAACTACTACTACTCTGACAATTACGATGATTGCCCAAATAATGAGAAAATTAAAAAAAAAGGCTAAATTTCGACAAAGTATTAGGAATTAAGAATTAAATATAGTTTATAAAGTTACATGATTTTTTAACACGTCATCCTCAGGATGATACAATGTTTTGGCCAAACTTGTTATCATGCTGTTGCGCCAGAGACCAACATAGCCTTTGTGCCTAAAAACGATTCAAAGATTTTTGAACAATTCTATTGAGGAAAGTTTATGATAACAAATGAGAAGCTCAAAATGAAAAGCACTGTATTGTGCAAGCCGGGAGATTCTTCGAAGACCCTGCTTAGTTAAAGGCTACGTGGCAGTTATTTTTCTCTGTAGTGACGTTCACAGTGCTATTGTCTTCTCTGTTTCTCATTTCAGTTGTTGTTATAGATACAACCATCTTTGTATTCTAAAATATGTCTCGGTACTTACAGTTGGATAGTTTACTAGAGACTAATTGAAATAAAGTTTCGAGGTTTCACCTTTTAATTATAACATTTTTTAAAGTTTCGAACCAGACAACTAGTACAGCAAAAGAAATGTATTCGGTGCATGCTGCAATTTTTAAGATTTTCATCGTGGTTTTAGTTAACTTTGAATTAAAGTTTTCACCTTGTATCTCGAGAACAACACATTTTCCACTTTTCATTTATATACTCTTACATCATTTTCTTTCTATTTGTGAATTAATTTCAAACTTTTATCGATTGTATAACTTTAAAAAAATAATATTTTATATCGTTAAAGCAATTCTATCTTACACCACTAGCCTACGGTGATTAAAAGTAAACGCAAAACTCAAAGAAGCATAGTAGAAATTTTTTTATCAATGAAAAATTGCTAGGTTAATGGCTAAATCATGATGAATTTTCATATTTATCACTGTATGAGAGTTACATTCATAATCAAAAATTAAGATTTTTGTCTGTTTATTAAATTACGGTAATCTGTCAATAAATAAAAAAGATGCAGATGTGTAAATTGAAAATGAGACACCCTGTAGATTCGTCTGAAAATTTAAAACATTAAACATCAATTCACTAGTGACGCAAACTATTATTTTTGTAATTTTAACATAATTGTTATTTTTATTTTACTTATTTAACGCCTTAATCCGACCCTGACTAATTTCAGTGTTAGTGGAATTATTAATATGTATTAAGGTTGAACGATCCCCCGGTTTACTAGTTTAATACTACTAAAATATTTATGTTGTTTGCAATAAAATGACCATCACTTGGTAAGTAAATACGAGAATATAACGCCGCAAGGCAAAGGGGTTGTTCAAACATTGTAAATGACTATTCCCGTTTTGATTATTAATAGAAAATAAGGGCCATATCATTTGATCTTGGAGAATATTGCAACATGCAACATTATAACAACGATATTTACCTTAAGTTTTAGTTTTTTTGCAGTAATTTGCATTTCAATCGTAGAAGATTATTGTGTTAAACGAGATAATCAATTTTAAGTACGCAAGATCTTAATTAGGTTTGTGTATTTTACCCAAGGGAAAGACAATTGAAGCGTGGTATTTGCCTATTTAGGCACGGTTGATGGTAATATTGGATGATTAACAAACTCAAAGTAAGTAAAACTTATTTATTTAGGTGGTAGTTTCCGGTTCACCGGAAGAAACACATGTAACCTCGGGCGTGAGAGGGTTTTGGAAAATGAAAGAAGCTCAATCGGAAGACGTCGACTCCAGATCTATGAAGAGGATCATGTTTTGTTACACTTTTAATCGCGCCTGATTGCACATCAACAGGTTTGAAAGCAGCGAGAAAAGTTGGTAGACAATACCAACCCCGATTCTATATATAGTCGTTTTTATTGTTTGCACAAAATGGGTAAATTATGTAGATTGAAGCGTTTTTATTCAAAATGTTTTAATCATTTTAATGGTTTCTGAAGGAATTAATACTCATTCGAAGATGAGAAATTTGCAAGAAAGTGTAAAATTTACGAGCGAATAATTTCAGTTTTCCAGGAAATTGCTTCAATGTTTCTTCGAGTCTGGCGCTGTTTATTCGCGACTTCTTTGCTGGTGAAAGCTTTATGGGTTCAAGAATCCATTGCTATAATACAGGATATTAACAAAGCATATAAAAAGAATCCAGAAACAACTTCTGCTACATATTTCAGTATATTTAATAGCACTCGCTTTTTATTCCTTTTGAACTTTGCGAGCTTCCTTTAAAACTTTGTTGTCATCCACACCTCCTCTTAATTTGTTCTTACATTTCTACCGTATTTATTACTCGACACCGGATCTTGAACTAAAATACAGTTCTAGACTTGAAAATTTAATGTAGCTAAGTACTTTGGAAAAATATGAGCTTCCTATTCAGAGAAAAACATTTCAGGATTTTTATTTTACTTTAAATATACCGAGTGTATTATCTTCTCTGTATTTGCATAAAACCACTATTATTATTTCAAATAAAATCTCAAGGTTTTACATTATCTCGCTATAACAAGAAACACAGAATTTTAAAGCCTAAATGTTCTATAATTTTTTTTGAGATACAGAATATCCAAGTTTCATAGCAAATCTGTGACATAATAGATAAAACAAACAAGTGAATAACTTTCTGTTGTACAGAAAAAAAAGGTCTATTGGGTAGAAGAAATTCATATTTTTCCGTTTTTCGGTTTTTTAAATAATGTCAGGCCCAAACAGAGTATTCTAAAAATTCATTTTTCATTATATCTTTAAAACATGTATCCAAAGTTACAGACAACCTGAATGTTGTGACAACTAACTTTATGCAAAAAGATCAGTGTTTTGAGTCAGGTCTCTATCTAGTCCAACAAATATTGCATGCAAAACAGAATTCCAAAACTTAGCTATATGCTACTCTATATGGTGATTTTAGTCAGAACGTTAACGAAGCAACTCAGATCAATGAGAAAAAGATTCATAGACAGTTCACATTGTCCGATCTGCAGACCCAAGAAAAAAGAGCCGCAGGCAAATACTGACCAAGATGACTGTATTACGTATTATTCAGTTTATTGACCTGTCAATGTGAGCATAGGCATCTCAATGTATCATCTTTCGATAATTAATTATTCTGAGAAAACTGGCATGTGTTGTTCCTTATATAAAAGTGTTTCTCTCATCTAATACAGAAGAGTAAGCGTACACAAATGAGTTATTAGTTTTCTGCATAAGTAGAAGGAATGTTAAATTTCTTCTTATTCCAGAGAGTGTAGTTTCATCCTAATCCTCTCCTCACGAGAGATTGCAGTGATATTTACTACTGAGAAGAATTTTGTTAAGATTTTGCTTAGTCCTGAATTTTAAATTTGCCACATTTTAAGTTGATAAGAAGATGCCAAGACATGCCACGCCAGCTTTTGAGCAAGATTAGACGCATATAATCAGGACAGAAAGTAACGTCTGCCAAAGATTCACGAATGGATGATTTTTGACCACGATCTTGTCGTCTAAAAATGAATTCAGAGAATACTTCATTTCTCATATTATTTTGGGCAAGTTAAACAACTGCAAACATGGCTTTTGTTTGATAACTGTTGATCCTCCTTTGTTATAATTTAAATGTTTTTGCCAGAATCAGCATTTCAACCAGCTACCTGTTTCTATTTAAATACTAATAGATTTTAATTTTCAAATACATTCTTCAGGGGACATACAACAACAATTTTCAGGGAAGAAAAAGTTTGATGAGGACAGTCGACTTTGATTTTTGAACCAAGGCTTTTCTAATGCAAGAACAACAAAATAACGAACAATGACTCGCATTTAAATATATTGTGTGATAATCCACTTTTGAGTTTACTAATATTTTGAGTTCTCCCATTTTTAAGACTCGTCGTTAGAGACGCCCCTAAGTCAAAAACAAATTATTCCTGACTTATCTACAGTATTGTTTGATTGTCCTGATAAATACTCAACATTTATAGCTCCTAATAATTACTATATAACAGTGTAACAACCACTAACAAATGAAATAAATAAAAAACTGTATGTACCCTTTTAGTTTTTCAAATAGAACAAAAAAGAATGTAAAGCAAATAATTAATTACTTTTGATTACTCTAATATTATATAATAAATAGGGCATGAAAGACATGAAAAAAACAAAAAACTCATAAATAGCGTTATTCAAACATCTAACAAATGAAGGTAAAATGTAATTTAATATCGCGCTTCTTAAAACAAAGTAAACCATTGAAAGAAAGTAGAACACGAGAAAATCAAACAAAACCAAAAGTATTGTGCGCTGAAAATCCAGAATCACACTAACCCCTTTGTTTGAACGGTGGAAAGAAAAATAAAGCACGAAGCTCAAAAGCGTGTCAGATGAAAAAATCACCAAGATACAAACCCGATGAAACCTGGGAGTCCAATATTTACCGAAGGTTCACATTACCCCGAAGACGTGATCAGCGCTAATCTTGGCCGTCGTGCCGCAACACCCTGCAACACAAACACGCACGGATTCCTTAACGGCCGCCCATATTGCGAATTCCGGTAATCCGATATAAAGCAGGATTGAGTTACGTCCATCGATGATACGGATACCAAATAAACGAAAAATGTCATTAGGCCGTTGGCGTTCAATTAGATTACGTGAGACCGTCGCACGACGAAATTTGTCCGAAATAAGTTGCTTCCATGAAGTAACGAATAGGTAGTCATTAAAAGAAACAAACAAGCGATCCAAGAAATAAGAGATTAAGGTCATCGTACAAATGTCTCAATTTGTCCCTCGCTTTTTTCTCTCCGTTCGGAAGATCCACTTATATTATAATATAAAAAACTCGATAATTCCAAATCACCAGCCGGGGTCTTAATGCCCACGATAAATTCTCCACCAACAACGAAACAACGATAGAGCAATTGGTGTGAAATTCATTTGTCCCCTCGCGGTCTTAATCAATCCTCATAACACAAAGATAGAACGTCCCAATCTCTAAGAGTTATTGTCGTGCTCGAACAAAAGTCGAGCGAGGAAAGCTGATTGGGTCTAAAAGAATACAGTACTTTATAAAGGAGGTGAATCGAGATGACAAATAACTCAGATTACAGCAAAGCGCGGCTGGCGACGGCGGGCGCCGGGATGCGACCCAAGCGGAAGTCATCCATCATCCACCTAACTCGACTGCGACCATTTGACCATCACTTGGAGAATCCGGAGCGAACCCGAAGATTAAAACAAATACAAATAAAACTAGCTCCGTAATTCTCACTCGCAGATATCTTTTAACCCTTTGTTTGTTGAAAGCAACCCAACTGGAACGTATTGTAATGCTTGAACTCGGAGATCAACAAAACGAACAAATATCGCATCGCCTCAGTCCATAAACTCCTTAAATCAAACTATAAAAAACAAATTTTTGGTATGCGTCATATCAATTTCACATTAGATAGAGATCTATCACCCAAGGAAATTGAATTGTCGACTCGAGTGTCCCCCTTTTATTATTATTCCTTAGGTCTGCTGACCATTCGCTAGGGAGTCCTATTATAACAGCATTTGAAGGGTGACAAAGATATCGGTCTGGTCGCGTCGTCGATGGCACTTACATTTCAAACCAATTTTACACGCTTCATATGCCTCGCCTTTACAAAAAGTCCGGTTTAAATTTTTATATTGACTGCGCTTCAACGAAAACAGAAATAAAATTTTATTTCCACATCTACACGCATCATTTTTTGATTTTCTTTGGCATTTATATTCGCGTAATAAAATTGTGGAAATTTGTTAAATTCTCCATGAACATCCCGCACTAATTTTTCAAGGAAAACTGACCGTTTGAAATTCGTGATTTATTATACTTTTAGAGAACAAGAAATAGTTTTCATGATAAAATGACATTAACATAGAGAAAATTTATTTCTTTATGTTTCTTGAATCTTAAAAACCAAATATTATCTAAACAAAAAGTGAGAAAAACGTATCTCAGCTAAAACTTATGAAAGTTGAAAGATTGTTTTGTCATTACTCATTTTGTCAATATAACAACTGAAACAAAATAAATTTGGCAATGTAAAACTATTTCTATTAGCTTTTGTGGCTTATGGTACATTTTTGTGAGAACTTTAGATAAGTTATTTTGAGAAGTAAATAGTACTTCAGATCTCAGTAGATCAGATCTTCATCATGTGCATGTGCCAAAAGCTCAAAACTTATGTGAATAGAAAAATGATAATTTAGAGTTTTACAACTTATTAGACATTTCATCAACAATTTTCAAGAAATTCTAAAAACAAAAAGTCTCGATTTAGTCTCCATTAATAATAACTCACGCTCACATGGTCAGTCATTTCGCCCAAAAACCTTAAATATGCCCATAAACTATTAACTATAAGAAAGAAGAAAAGTATTCTGACTTGCTTGAATTTTGAGTTTCAGACCGTCTAAGCAGAATTTCGAAACGTACTGTAGATTTTGGACATATACAGATAAAATCAGAGTATGCGGAAATGGCTATGTATTTGAACAATGCAAGACGTTTAATACTTTAGAGTTTGCAACATAAGAAAGCACAGTCACATTTGACCAATTTATGGTTGATTTAAAAAGTTGTATTGCAACATAATCAAATTTTCTTTGGAATAAGAGATCGGAGTTTAAGAATTTGCTTAAAGACTTATTGTTAGAAAATTCAAACCCAAAGTTTGCGAATCTGATCCCGATCAAGATCCTGAGATTTTCCAAGTGGAGAAGATCTGTAAAAGAAAGATGTAAAGCACTTGCTCTCTTGTGACTACGATGAGTTGCACGTTAAATATTACTAGCGAGCGTTGGAATACCTTCGGATTCGACTAGATTCTAGTAGACGGCGAAATGACCATAGTGGTTGGAGTCATGAAATTCAAGGAAATCCTGACCCAAAGTCTCGGTCAGCAGCAGACAACCAAACAAAGAAAAGCGAATAAATCAATTTCACTTGAAACAGCAAAAGGAGAAAGTTTCTGTGTTCTAAATGTAAGGGTATAAGGATAAAGAAAAAGAAATCAAGATATAGGGTTACGAACATTGCAATAGCCTTGAGTAGAAGATGTGAGTAGAGTAGTTGAAAAGAGAATTTAACGTCTGAGTGCTTAGTTGTTTGAATGTCCAAATAATGTAGATGCGGCAGTATGTCAATTAGTAGTAAGATATTCCCATTTCAATACAAGAGATAGTGTCAATACGCCTTTTGATTGGGAAAATTATCTTTTTAGTTCTCTTTCTCATTTTTGACTTTCTGCTTTTCAGATACAAATTAAAAAACAAGCACGAGGTATATTTGATAGTAGCTATACTAGCTGATTCATTACTTAATAATCTTTGATGTTTGATTTGCATACTGTTTGATGCCTACTATGCTTTTTTCTAACTGCAATCAATTAATAATAAATACAAGACATCAACCAAACAAACTCATGTTGTGGCAAATACAAAACAATCAATAAAACTGTAGCAAAACGTAACAAGCTTCTTTGAATAATCTACATACATGCCTAAGGCCGAGTAACTTAATTTACAAATACAAATTGATAGAAAA
>VTPC01000560.1:329055-415784 GCA_011009095.1 Ignelater luminosus
TGGAAATTGGCAAGACATGTGGTAATAATTTGAAAATCACTAAACAACAGTACTATGTTTAAAACTAGGTGCAGTTGGCATTATTCGAGAATGTCATCTTTCAATGTGGAGTAGGCAAGACGTGTGCAATGATTTCAAAACCACCAAGTAAAAAGATTCTGAAAAGAACTCAAACCATCAAAGAAGAAACTAAGAATTATGTTTTGAATTCCATGACGTGGAAATTAGCAGGAAATATGGCAATAATTTGAAAATCACTAAACGAGATCCTAAAAAGAATTGAAAACGTACGAAGAAGAAAATCAATACTATGTTCAAAATGAGGTTCAGTTAGCATTGTTTCAAAATGTCATCTTTCAATGTGGAAATAGGCAAGAAAGATTTCAAAATCGCCAAACAATAAGATTCTGAAAGGAACTCAAACCATCAAAAAG
Source organism: Ignelater luminosus (assembly GCA_011009095.1). Taxonomy (NCBI): domain Eukaryota; kingdom Metazoa; phylum Arthropoda; class Insecta; order Coleoptera; family Elateridae; genus Ignelater; species Ignelater luminosus. The sequence continues at coordinate 329,490 of VTPC01000560.1, forward strand.
AAAAACTCAGAACTATGTTCCAAACTAGATGCGGCTAGAATTGTTCAAAAATGTCATCTTTTAATAGCATGAAAATTGGCAAGACGTGGTAATAATTTAAAAATCACTAAACAAAATTCTGAAATGAACTGAAAACGATCTAAGAAGAAACTCAGTACCATGTACAAAATTAAGTGCGATTAGCGTTGTTTGGAAATGTTATCTTTTAACGTGGAAATAGGCAAGAATGATTTAAAATTCACCGATCAAAAAGATTCTGAAAGAAACTCAAATCATCAAAGAGGAGACTCAGAACAGAACAGAAAATGTTATCTGTCAACAGGAAAATACGCAATAATTTAAAAACCATGGAGCAAAAAGATTCTAAAAGGAATTGAAGGTAATCAAAGAATAAACTCAGAACTATATTTCAAACTAAATGCGGCTATATTGTTCAAAAGTAAAAGATCTATGATAAAACTATAGCGACACTTTAAGTTTTAGGATTGTCAAGAAATAGGACAGAATCTCTCTACATATGAATGAGTCATTCAATGGCAGATTGGGCAAACTCTAAAGGTCACCACTACATTCATAGGGTAGATACCTCGACTAGAAATAAGAAAAAGATTCCTGAACTGAAGGATGTTCAAAGTTTACAAAATTGGGGAAGATGTATGAGTAGTCCAGTATAATCAAGCAACCTCTAAGTAAACATATAATTTTTATCCAAAACAATCTAACAAAACAGGATGCTACTATCTTTGTGTTCAAAATTCGCATTCTATTGTGGGGTTGGCACAACTGTCAGTGAAAAACAAAGACACAGGTTAGGTTTTCTGATGAAGTGAGGGGTCTTGTTTTTTTGACTTGGTAAAAACGTTAATTGTTTAATTTTCGTTAACAAAAGTTCTTTTTATAATTTAATTACAACTAAACTATTTATGTGTAAATTCCCAATACATGAAAACACTCATCATTAATTTTTGTACAGTATTTTCAGTTACTGGATTTGCTACCATTTTTACTGTATTTTAACTGACGTTTTATCAGAGCCCAATATTTCTCAACTGGGAAAAGCTCGGGACAGTTAGTGGATTCATCGATTTTGGTACAACTATGATTTTCATACCATTCCATACGCTAGATCTGGCCAGAATGACGTTTAGTAAGACACTCCTTCACATAGATTTTTTAGTTTATTGTCCCCGTTGAAATGAAACTTTAACTTTTTCGACCGCAAGAAGAGATGGCTTGTCAAACTAAAAATTTATTGTGGAAATTCTGACAATTTTTTCTTCTTAAACCTATCTGGAACACTTGTTTTTCCTGGTACTGTATAAGATTCCTGGCCAGGTCACTGTTGAAAGTCGGCAACAACATACGTTTTGTCGTCCATCACAATGCACCTTGCTTCGTTGAAACTTGTTCATGAAGCTTGTGATCTCTATAGTTTTGAGGCTTTAATTTTGTTTATCTTTACAATCTGGAGCTGTTTGCATTTTGAAAACCTTTAATACAGTTCTAGTTTTAACTTTTTAGACTTAGGGTGCTGACATGTTAATTCTTTTACTGACAAGTTTGGATTCCTTCTGAATATCTCTACAACCTTTTTATCTTTATTTACACTTACTGGTCCCCGATTTTTCCGCTGCTAGGTTTACTTGCAATTGTCAGATTTTCTTCAGATCGATTTAAGACACTAGATACAGTTGATTTAGTTACATCTAGCTTTTTTGCAATCTTCCGGAGCGATAATTGCAAATTTAAAAGTGTTCGAAAACAATTGTATTTATCGAAATTTCTTCTTTTGACATAATTTTAATTATTTCTCAAGCTGACATGTAGCAATAACTAAATTGATGCAAATTCCAGCTCTCTATTTTGTCTATGCCAAAAAGTGTAGGTGACCAAAAGTGGCCAGATTTTATCGTGTACAGTCTTTAGGTCAAGAATTGTTGCTGTTAAATGCCAATAGCTTAATAGAGATTTGGTCACTGAATAAAAAATAGAAATTCAATTAATCGTGATCGGAAGAAAATGTCTTCCATACCCCAGCCACAAATACGACCGCCATTACTTGTTTATAGTAGAGCAATGCAAATAAACAATTTTTCTTTCAGTCAATTAAAGAAATCAAATAGCTAACAGAAATCTGATTTTGTATTTTAACTTTATAACGATTCATTTAGTTACAACATTAATATTTTGAAAAATAATTTAAAGACGGTACTGCAGTTATGTAGGTCACTCTGTATCTGTATACAACGTATAATATTAAACGCATTAAAAAATCAACAAGTTCGTTCACGTTAGCAAGAAAGCGACTATAAACGTTACATAATAAATTATAATAGATGACGTTCGACTAATTAATCGTTTAAAAGTTGTCATCATTCGTTATGCTATACAGACATTTTTATTAAAATTATACCTACCTATTATATTTCACATTTCTTTTTCTGTCTAATTACGTCTATTTTACAAATTATAAAAACCAAATACGACTTACCTCCTCTTCTAGCATCCTTGGTCAAACACTCGTCTAAAGCTGCCAGGAGAAAATCAATTGGAGTTTGTGTAGCAACACTTTTTGTTGTTTTTCTTGAGAGGGTTTCAGGTTTTTTATGATCACTAGTTAGATTTTTTAGTGATGCTGACAAGGGAAGTTTCGGAACGAAAGACCTTGGTTTACTAGAATGTTCCATTATTCTGCAAAGATTAGATCCAACTAAAACCAAATAAAAACATAATGATGCGGCAAAATTAGAAAAAATAAAAACAGTCTACGTTTAATGCTTATGATTGCTTAAACCGTATACATAAACAAAAGACATTAAACCGAACGCAAGATCTCATCAACCAGTAATTTCTAATACAATAGGCTATTATGATAACTTAAGTGCTAAAATTATTTACTTACACGTCATAAATAAGAACTTCCGTGTCCATAAATGTACAGATATACACTGGTACATAAATATTAATTTTATTTTAAGTACTTACCAGTGCAACAGCTCTTATATAATAAAGTTCAACTTTACTGTTATCAAACGAATTTATCGCTCAACATTTATTTTTCAAAAATTCTTATTTGGTAAGATTCCTTACGATAAAAATTTCTTTGGGAAATTTATTTCGGTCAATTTATCTCCTCTGTAATATTATACCCTATTTATCAAAGTACCTTTTTATAGTCATGCAAAATAAACAGATCCACCACGAGAAGGGGTGATTTATCAAAACCCGAAAATGAAATTACTTGTGTGTTATCACCACATTTAAATTAGCATACAGTAGGAGAATGTGTAAATTGTACACTAGTTTACAGATATTTTGAATGCGCTTCAATCAGTCTTTTTTTTAAATTCATTTAATTATCGTGAAAGATAAAAAATAAATAATGAACAAAACACATGAATCTGTAACAAATTATTTTAGTCTGGTGTTGACTGAAAAACAAGTTGAATATTAAAGAGAATCTGTATCCGAAATGTCATCAGCGATTCAACTTCAGTGACTTAAGTAAACGGGCTGCAATCAAGTAAAATGGGATGAAAGTACTTTTAAAAAGAGCTGAGTCGAAACAAATTTGAAATATCAAGTTCCATAACAGGATAAGAGCACGTGAACGACTTTCTGTTGTGACTTTCGCATTCTTTTTTCTTCAGTTTGGGCATTTTTATTGTACTCATTACTTCAATTTTCTCGTTTTGTGTTATCTTCGCCAAATATCTTCAGTAAATATAACAGGAACTGTCGTTATTGTCGCTTTTTTGCATTGAGCGAACCATTTTCGCAACCTTCCTTTTTTTGGTACAAAAGAATCTTCCTCGGTAGATTCAAGTTTGCTCATCATTTATTGCTAATCATGAACTGAAGATAATGAAGATGTACTGTTTTACTGTAATAACAAGGGTTACTAGTGGGTTTCTACCCTAACTGAGATAGCAGCAAGGGAAGAGTCAAATGAACGAGACCGAGTAATAAAATTTGTTGTGAGATGAAATCCTACTTTAAAATAGCTCAACGGGATATTTTTATTTCACCAGATTATATAAAAAAAATGTAAATACTTGAGTTATAATCAAGTATTCAGAGACTCTAACTAAGATAATAGCATTTAGATCATTTATTTTGGTTTGCAAGTATATGAAAAAGATGTATCTCATGCAAAATTAACTACTCGTTCTTTTGTAGTTTTCTTGAGAAAACACTAAACATCTTGCAAGCTAAATGCTATTATATTCTTTGGTTATAAAACAACCCTTGCTGGTAAAGTAAAAGACATGAGACTGTTTATTTTGCATGTAGATAGATGGACTTCTAGTATTTTTCTGCTTCCTTAGTAATCACTACAAATACGAAAATATGACCAATAAAAGGTAAAATATAACCTAAAAACTTTTTACTTCTATTAAACTTCACTATTATAGATTAAAAACTGTAAAAAAGTAACACTTAGTTATCCTCATACTTCTATTGTTTCAGCTTGTTTTGCTTATTGATCTATTTTGACAGCATTGTACTGAATGACAATGTGTTTCTTGAGGCTATCAAATGAAAATGATCGCCGATTGTCACTAAGTATTGCTTTGTAACAAGAAAAGCAGGAGCATATTAAATAAAGTTTTCTTTTCACATTTTCACAATTTTTCCACCTGCCTGTTCAATATTGAGTTCCACATTCCTGACAATTGCCAGAGAGTCTTTGATGTCAAAACCAACACCTTCTAAAATAGTAATCGCATTTGATATACCACCAAAGTTAGATTTGATGTATGCCAGCTTTTTTGATAGGCTACTAGAAAACTATCTTGATAGAAGCTAGATCATCTTTACTGAAACCATTCACAATGCCCTTGATGACTGAATAGTTTGCACAATAATATACAACAGCATCAAGCCCATGTTTCCTACTTGGTAATGACCAGTAATGAGCTAAATTTTTGAATATCTCAACCCTCAGTGGAGCTTCTACGAAGATCTGTTTTACATTGGATATTAATTTATCAACATCAGGAAGATTCTCACGAATTTTGTCGCGACGTTTCGGAAATTCACTTTGGGTTCGCTCTGAGAAGGGTGGTTTGGTTTATTATTTTGCATTTTTAATTTGATTACTACGCTGGGTGCCTGAACCACTGAGCTGCTGGGGCGGTCTACTTATGTAGTTTTATAAGTTGCATTTCCGTAGCTGGATGCGCAGTAGGTTACTGAGCATGTTGCACAGTAGGGGTCTGCGCCTTTTGTTGGTGGCTGCGCTATAGTCCTTATGGGTTTTATTTCTAAGCTAGTCAGGCTTATCGGTTCTTCGGCTAGTGCTATGCATGTGGCCTCTTTCAGTCTTGTACGAGTTCTATGCTCCTCTTTGGTCACTATTTGTGCATTATCCCATTGGATGCGGTGGTCTTTTCGATTTATCGGTTCCTCCCTTCTTGATATTATTTATTCTCGTAACAAACAGAGAGATAGTTTTTCCGTAGTGTTGATTCCATGGGAATAGTTTTGTTAGTAGATTTTTTCATGAGGTTCTTGAAGTGAGGATTATATCTACTTTGTTTAGCGGAATCTTTACACAATTCATTCATAGCTATCGATAATGATGTGCTCTCAAAGATTAGACGTTGTTTCTCCTTGTTGGTTTCTCACTGAACGGCGAAATTTTAGAAAGAGTTACGAAGGTTTTCAATTTTGTGTTCTTAACAAAAATATTTTTTACGAAATATAACTAAAATATGACCTTTTCGGGAAAAATGTTTAAAATATGCCCTTACGTGCCAAATATGAGTTTATATGACCAATAAAAATCACTTAATGTTGTATAGAAAAGCTTAATTCGCACTAAAAGTGTGTTCGGCATGAAAATAAATGTAAACAAAAATAAATGACATGCCATAAAAATCCGAGCCCTAGTAATCAGATAAATGTAAACGATAGAATCTTCTCTGGTTTTACAGGTACGTACAAAAAGATTTCCTTGATATCTCTTTACTTTCATTACTGATCACTGTCTGTTTTATTCATGAAGCTACCAAAACTATAGAAACGAATCACAAAATGATGAGAATTCAAATAAACTAACGTTTCCACTATCATCAGTCAAACTAGTAGAATTAAGATTCTAGCGTGTCTCCATGGATTTTATGCAGAAATTAAATCAAGACCCCAAAGAGACTGAAGTATAACCTATCTTGCTTTCGAAGAATCTTCTAATTAAACCAACGCAATGTGAGTCAAAATTCTCACTTTAACCATCCAAGATGCTTTTAGAACAATTTCCATCTTTAATAAACGCCATGCCAAAGACAGTATTATTATGTTACAGTAACAATGCTTAAGATCTCTGTAGGCGTGGGTAAGTATTTTGTCATTTAACATTGGAATACCATTCCAGCGGAAGCATTAAATAGTTGTGACTTTACTGAAAGTATATCAGGAATCTCATCTTCTCTTCTTTATTCTTAATCAGTTTTGGCCTTCAAGAGATTAACTTTGAATTAGGCATTGATTTAACCTCCTTTGTCTTTGTGGCTACTGCAAATGAAATATTTTTTATTTTAGTGTGTTAATAAAATACGACATTTCAACAATAAAAGTATGAAATTTCTTGAAACGATTGCTTCAGTAAAGAAAGTCAAGTTAATAAATTAAGCACGTCAAGTAACTCAAAACTTCCAACACGCAGTGTACTGCTATGAGAGGCATTTCGAATTGGCACACTTTATCAAGCGACTTCATATGCTAAACAATACTAAAAAACTCTTCCCCTTTAAGTTCAAAATCGCGAATATATGGAAATGCGATTCTAACACTAACACCCAATGAAACGTGAATGTGTCTTTTAAATAATCGATCGAAATCGCTATTTGTAATCGTCTCCGAATTAATCACTCGTATAAAAATGTCAGGAAATATTCCGGAGCTCCTATCGTTTATATTGTTTCAACGTTTTGACAGTGAACGATTTATTTTACCAAAATATGCGCGCAAAAACCGTCATTGTTTTTTTCTGTGTTTACTACATTACGTTATTAGATATCTTCGAATAAGATTTATCGAGACAAAATTTAAATGGATCGAAGTCATCGGAGGAAGTTCGGAGGAATCTTCCGTATTGCCAGACAAGTTTTTAAATTAATTTGTATACATATCAGACTAAGATAATGCGTAGGTACAAATCCGGTATACATAGTGAATTTGTAAAACCACAAGATGTTTTTTTTTGTTCGAGTCGATGTGGTTCGGTCGTGGTTTTTCGACGAACCTTTCGAAGAAATAATACCCGGTAAAGATAATTTAAATTTTCTAGGAATATGCGATTTATTTTATTGTGTCTCCCCGTGTTTCGGTATAATTTGTGATTATAGGTTGCAGAAGATTGCGTTTTTACACGTAGAGCATTTTCTTTAAATTCTTCGAGATAACAGAAATAAAAAACAGGCGAGCACAGAGGGAAATATAGATCTCAATAACAATTCATGCAAATCACGAGCGCCGAAAATTTAAAGATAAGTATTTATTTAGATCCATTTGGTTGAAAAGATATGCAAATATGAGTTATAATATAGATTGCGTGAATATTCCAGCTTCGATTCCCCAGGGAGGCAAATACAATTCCTAATCTAAGACGACGCGTCGTAAAAAATACAATATCCAAACCGAAGGGATCCGGGGGAGGTTCTTATACAGATACGGTCACAATCAACTTTAAATTGGATTGTTTAGGGCCAGTGCTCTTCACATGTGTGAATAGATTAGGATTATGGAACGACTGGCCCTTCGGATACTAAAATTCGGATAGTAAAACTGTATACCGCGATTTCAAAATGATTTACGCAAGTTTTATTCAAACACGATCGTATAACGCGGTTTATTGCTTATAACGAATTTAACTTTAAGGGAACCTTGTGATTTTTTGCCGTTGTATTTCAACTATGTACAAGTATCATTCAATACTTATTTATGGATGGTTCTTTTGACAAAAAATAAAATCAAAATTTATATCCCTTACAATGTATTCCTGTTATTATTTACACTTATTTTGAATCATTTTGTTAAGTTTTATTACTATTTTTCATTTATAACTAAGGGTTTTTAGTGCTTGTTACTATAAATCAGGACAATGGAACAAAAAAATTTGACATTTAGTTTCTAATGGTAGATCGAGAATTATATTTATTTTATGTATACATTCGCAAATCACCTATAAAAAGAATTTAACACGAACGACAAATCGCAGAAGCGAATTTACCGGTTTTTGTAACGTTATCGTGCTGTAAGATCATAAACTTACAACTTTTAAGAGCACTCGCTGTACATCACGATGCAATTTCTGAGCAGTTGAACACAATCTTAGAGTAATAAATTCTTTCATACTATATACTTCAGTTTTTTGGTAAATAAACAATATAACTTACAATTCGACGCTTTTAAAAGTTCCCATTTTAGCTTACTTCTTACTTCCGTAAAATTCTACTTTTCAGAGAAAAGCTCTTTGTAAGATTTTATATGTTACAGTAATGTTGCAAAAATGGACGATTTCAAAAGCTATTCAAACTGTCCGTACTCTGCTATTAACTAGAATGGAATACCCTAAGAATATATGGATTTGTCTTCAGAAAACTATAAATAGTTTTTCCAATTAAGTTTTTGCGAAGCTTTGATATTAAATAACCAATAGAATGATACCAACATTGTTACATTTATCTGCTCTCAAAATTGCTTAAATGAAGATCGTTACTCTGATACTAAAATACATTTTGCTTAAATTTTTTTGCTTAAATATAATAGCACTGAGTCATTACAAAAATTTTGGGTAAGTAATATTCCGTTCTACTCTACAAAAGTATAGTTATAAGTTCTTAGGTGTAAACGCATACAATGCTTTGTTGTTGCCTAGAAAGCCCTTTACGACAGATTTAAACACGCCACCTTTTCCTTTCCTTCTAGAACTGCATCGAAACAGCCGTCATTCATCAATTGCCGAATTTGGGGACCTTCAAAGATGCTCTTCTTTATCTTAGCTTTGCCCATTTTTGGAAATTCTTCTTTTATATACTGAAAACCTCTTCTGTCACGATCCATACCTTTTACAAAAATTTTTATCAGCCCTAACTTTATATACAAAGCAGGCAAATAGATATTGTTTCTATCCACAAGGCTTTCATGTAAAATATTTTTTTCCCACAACTATCTGTCTACTTGGTCAACTTTTCACAATATAATGCTGCGATTTAGCACGACTGTCCCACTCGCACAAAAAGCAACTGTATTTTGTAAATCCCAGTTGCATTCCTAATAACAAAGCTATAACTTTCAAGTATCCACAGATTTTCCACTCGTATCGTTTATAGTCTACGCTCGTTAACAGGCATTTCATAGTTTTATTAGATTCCTTTAGGTGAACTAAATATGCAATGGGAACTAAGGTAAGATTGTCGTCCATAGAATAAAACTCAGAAAACTTCTTTTCGCGGTTACGGAAATGACTAATTTTGGTACTGTGTTCCAATAAATTCCAACTTTTTAATCGGGAGACAAGCAACTCGGCTTTGCTTTTGCTTAAGTTCAAATCACGAACTAAATCATTTAGTTGTGCCTGTGTGATCAAATGTGGCTCAGTGGGATCTGGAGAAATAAACTCTGGATCATTGCTAGAAACAATGTCAACATTTTCTTCATCTGATCCTTCAAATGTTTCTGGTGAGACAGGAACTGGAAGATCAGTACAATGGCCAACGGGTCTTATTGCCGATGTTAGATTAGGATTTGTTATGCAGAAGTAACAATCGGTTAGATGATCCTTTTGTTCCCTCCATATCGTAGGTACTGCGAAGGGCATACATACACGAGTTTTATCCACTGCGAAAGGCGATTTGCACAAGGAACACAACAAATGTGTGGTGCCCCTTGCTTATCTTGATCTCCAACTTGACATCCAAAGTACAGACGATAAGCTCTCCTTATTAGCGCAGAAAACATCGTTTTTGGTGTTTAGCAGTAAACTCTTCACAAACGTAACAAAAACATGATTAATGTTTCTATAGTTATCACTTAAAACACAAGAAATTTTCTTTGTTAAGCAGTGATAATGCAACTTTATAAAACTTCACTCGCTCCACAAAACAGTACTAACACTGAACAGGTTCATACATAAGTGATCTCACTTAGTGAAGGTTGAAATAATATTTACAAATATTTATCACAGTAACATACCTGTTGATGACATGTTAATAGCTTTCTAATATATGCGGAATGCAATTACCTCATTTCCAAAACTTCTTATCACTAATACGTAATTACCTAATTTAATTATAATTACACTTCAAATGCATATATTTAAAAAACTACACGTGATAGAAAAAAATCTGAAAGCAGATTTGAATTCAGAATGAAAAATTACATAAGGATTACCTAGTTTTGTTAGGAATCAAAAACTCTGTTAATCAGTGTAATCAAAGATTAAAGACTGAAGTTTACCACTGTAAGGTTTTCAAAACAAAATGTTTATTAATTATATCAAGACAACTCGTTAAATTTGACAACGTTTTGCAAATATAACTCAATAAGTAACGCCAAAATTGTCTGGTTTAGAGCCCTATAATGTTATATTATTGAAATCAGCATTGAATAGGAAATACGAAGATATCAAAATATATAGAATGTTTCATTAAAAAGAATTTAAGCTTATTGTTGCTCTATTGCGGAACACTCTGTGTAGTTGATAATAATTTTAGAAAGACAGACAATCGTTCTGTGCAGCTTTTTCTACTAACATTTTTTTAAATCTCTACAAATAAGGACACTATTGTTCGATCATAGACGATTGGATATCCTGTATATTCTTGATCAGACTTTAAACAACCATTTGGATGAAAGCTTCGTGTGATTCTAAAAAATCTAAAAATTCTTAATGAATTCTATTTATGGTAATTGAACAAACTAAATAAAATCATCTATCAAAAGACTCTCTTCCTACTGATAGGGTTCTACTGACGTTAGGGTTACACAATGGCTCTATACAGTGGTAATCAGACCTCTCAGGTTTCGTAACTCTCTTCTCAGAGCACCTTCACCAAGAAACAGCTAAAATAGGTGTGAAGATCTCAGATCCTTAACTTTTTAATGAGAAACGATCCTCTGCTCGCTGCATTGCTGCCTTGTTACATGGAATTATTATTATGCTAAACAATAATACAAAAAATATAAGAAAAATACATACAGTATTAGCATACACACTAAATGATTCTAGACTTAATGACCGCAGGTGTCAGCCCTGAATAGGGGCTGGTCAAAAATGGAACACTTGTTCTCTTTTGACAGGTACGTGACAGTGTTTCAGTCGCAACGTTTTGCTATCCTGGCTTGCGAACACGAGAATCTTCGTATATTAGTATATGCTATGACTACAAAGCGATTCTTCAAGCTCCGGCTGCCTTGTTCGCTACATCACTAGAATGTCACCGTTCCCTGGTGGCTCTCATATAGGTCCTAGGTCACTCTAGCGTAGAAAGGCCTGAAAGGGTACTACTACTCCCTTCTCTGAACTGCAACTGGACTAGACTTTTCGGAGATCTCAAAGTGATTGAACCAATATGACCAGCTGCAGGCAAGCTAGATTCCTCATCAACGGGCATGGTTTTAGTACTACAAACTTCCTACTCAAAATGAGCAAAGAAAACATACTATCGGCCTTCAGAACGAGGAAACATTTATCATTATTCTATGCAACCGCTACCTTGGAACCGCATTTCTTAAGCCCAAAAGAAACCCAGGTAGCTCTTTTGCGTCAGCAGTAGCACTAGTACGACTTGAGGACATGAATGCTGCAGGTAACTCCGCGCAACGCAGCATACATACATACATACATTTTTCACGTGCAAAAAATGCAAGAGCGATGTAAAGCAGTGATGATGGTGTTCAGCTAAATTCAATTCTTTGTTTTTCTTTTTAACCTTTTCAATGTTTCACAAATTTCTTGATTTTGTCTTGCAATCAAGACACAAAAAGTGGCAGCAGAAAAACAAGACAAGACAAGATATGAAATTTTATTTTGATAAAGCACTAATCCTCTTTTGTCAATACAGAATTAGTATTAGCTCTCAGGAACGAGCTTATACCAAATCGAAAATAGAAGAACTCACATAACCAGGACAGAATGTCTCTAAAAAGGTATGGGTTATCCAAATGGACAGCATCTGACTTGAATGTATCCGATTTTTTATAAATATAATAGCCGGGGTTGCCAATAAATTTAGTCTGTTCTCGTTGTTCTCTTGTAATTTTTGGTCTTATAGAGTCATCAGTTTTCAATTACTTGTATCAAGTAAATATTCGCAATGAAATTAATGCAAAGCACTACTGAATAAAAGCTATAAGTTTTCACAATGGTTCTATTTGTGTTTGTCTTCTTCAGCAGATTCTCAAAGTTTTTCATCCCATCTCAAGTTTTCAGCAGCTGAACTTTCTTTTGCATTGAGTGGTTTTTCATACATTGAATTCTCTAATTTTTGAAAAAGTCTATCAATTGTCGGAGCAAGTGGTGGTAGAATTTGATAATGTGATAAAATGGTGAATTCGAAAATTAAAAAAAATAATAAAAAATTTGCCAAAAAGTTAATCTCGTTTAGAAATGAGATGTCTAAGTTCAAACCCTGCCATTCTATATCATTTACTTTATTACATACGAAAGTTGTTTAAGTTTTTGAAATTTTTGCAGATTGTGCACTATTTTCTGGAATTTCTCTACATTTGCTTTTCACTTTTTGAACAATCATCATTAAGTCTCAATACCTGAAACCAGTCTGTTATTGTTCAGAATCTTAGCATAATTTAGATCAAAATTGTAGATGATCAAAAGAGACTATTTAATTGTCTTATGTGCCGTATGCGTAGTGGTTGCTCAAAAATCTTAGCGTTTTTGTTAAATAAATCGCAAAAGCCCACCCAGCTTTAAAATAGCTTTTGGCAAGTTGTTATAATCGATAATAAGATATTTGCACTAGAAAAAAATTTATTTTTAATCACATGTAAGGTTTTTATTCAAAAATATTTTGCTCAAAGTTAACTTTTTCTGTCCAATTTGTAAATAGAAGCCTGAATTAAGAACAAGACCGTTATCATTTACCTTAATTGAAAAATATCTTTGCTAATCGTTACTGCTCGTCGTCATTTGCACATATCCCTCACGTGACAGTTTGAGTTAAACAACTCAAAAAAAATTGTTACTAACGAAATGTTTTTTCTTTGTTTTCTCAGCAGTTTTTTCTTATACCATTTAACAATTTTGGTGTAATTTGTTTATTTACATTGTACACCATATCTCATCTGAAGAGGTCAATGAAGACACCAGAACTCAAAAAATTAACTACCATGGCTCTGCAAAAAGGTGAGGTTTATGCTATGTCAAAGTCGCCGTATGCTGATACTGCTACTCAGAATTGAAAAGCTTCATTGAAATCAATTACGCAGAATTTACGTAGAAATAATAAAACATTTCAAATAAAATTTTAATTTTATAATATTGCATGTTTATGGGCAGAAATAAAAACTATCCCCTAAAGGGAAATGATGTGCAGTGAAAATCATAAAAACGTGCCCGTAAAAAAACGTAACGGCTTTGTTTGTTTAATTACTTAAAAAGACTTTTATATGCGTTTCTTTATCAATATAATAACTTTTTGTGTCCGGAGGCTGAAATAATAATCCGTTTAACGTGTCTTGGGTAGGATTAGTCGCTATTAGATGTAGTACATTCCATTTAAAAAAGAAAACCCTCTTGATGAACATAAAACGTTCCAAGGAAAGATGTTATTGTTTATTAGATTTTATGAAAATTAAGAATACAATTTTAGTAACATTTCAAAAATTCATAGAATTCCTCAAGATCTTAATTATAATAAATTATCTCTAAGAAAATTCTAATTAGTGCAAGTTCTTTTTTCACAGAATGTACTACTCCCCAGGGGCTGAGCTTCTTATTCCTGCTTCTCCTTTTTATTATGCGTATGAGAAGATTAAGACTAATTATACTGTTTGAAAACTTGGAAGGGTGAAGAACGTCAAAGGTACGAACGAGAAAGTTATGACAACAATCTTAAATAATTCTTGAAAAGAAACATCTTTTTCTTTGTTTTATGTCTTCGAGAACTTTAATTTATTCTAATTGTTATTTTTGTATCTTGTGAGTACAAGATTAATGACTTTTAAGAGCGCTAATTTTAAATTTCTTTTTTCGTTTGTTTTATTGTCAAATTAACATTTTAATGAAGAAGATTATTTAAAGAAATTAATTATCAGGGAGCTCAAAAATTAAGTAAAGCTGTCAAAAAAAGTTTCCATTGTTTACTGTTTTAAAACTAAAAGAAATAATTTCAATAAACGCAATTCTAAAGTTTGATTAACTTTACCCATAAATATGCTGATAAACGTAAGCTCTTAAAACTCAATAAATAATAACCTGATATTATTTGAAGTTACCGGGAGAAGTTTACGACTTGCAACAACACCTCTAAACAATGGTTAGTTTAATAAACAAAGGATCAAGGTTATTTTCAAGGTTCTGCTTTACACCTGCATTTTAGTTTTATTTCTCTTTATTATATTACTATCCTGATGTTTATTCTCCAATTTATTTCAGCAAAGTTAAAATTTATAAATAGAAAAATACATTTGCTACTGTCGAATAAAACAAATGTCAAGTGGAAACTGGTGTCAGGTGTCAGAACAAGGATGCAATCCAGGGCTCGGCTCAATTAGGGGAGGTGATGCATGTATCCCCGTCACCGGATAGGCACTCCACTCCGTCACCTAAACACTGCTCATTAAGTTAATTTAGTTTAGCACTAAAAAGCGCTGGCTAAAATGCATCTTTGTCAATACCACATTAACTCTGAAGCAAACCAGATCTTTGCGATTTTTCAGGATTCAGCGAAAGCTCTCGGAATAGACTAGTAAATGAAGACAAATTGGAACGAAGAATTTATTTTAGTGAGATGTAACATTGTTAATGTTTAATATTTAACTATTAATACACTCTGCATAATAATAATTGTAGCTTTCATTTTTGTTATTAATATAAATTTTCAAACCCTGTAGGAACTCGGATTAATTACAAAATACCTGCAGATAATTTTTTCTTGAACTCATTGAGGATAACCAATCAATCACAAAGTTGGGTCGTCAGTTTGACTATGAAACCTGGAATTTTGTAATTAGTTATCACAACACATAGACAGCGATACATTTACCAAAAAAAAAGGTAAATATTCCTACTGGATCTAAAATATTGTTTTGTGGTTCATTTAATCTGTGGTATCTTGGAATAAATTGGTCTCGTATAACCACAAAACACGTTCACATATTTTACTGGAACTCAAAGTCAAAATTAGGTTTTGTACCTAAATCTTTGTCCGAAAGTTAGTTTTTGCTGATATATTTCTCTTCATACAATCTGATCTAAACTATGTCCAAATTCCTGTTAGAAGGACTGAAACTGATTAGTGAGCCATCTAAATTGCAATTACGATCGGATCAGTTGTCTACTTCATTTATTACTTTTAATACCCAATGATAATGATATGAAAAATGAATTCGGGCTGAGCAAAAATGTAAAGAAAACGAAAGTAATGAAGATTGGAGTAGAGGAAGATATGATGGTAAAGACAGACGGAGAAAGAATTGAGTAAGTGGACAGGTATATAAGTATTTGGGTAGAAAACTAACAATGAGCTGGAGAAGTGAGAATGAGATAAAAACAAGAATTGCAATGGAAAAGGAAGCTTTTCCGAAGAAATGTAGAGTAATAACAAGTAAAGTCGGTTTAGATCTAAGGAAGAGGCTGCTTTCAAGATGTGGTTGTGGAGAAAACTATTAGGCATTAAATAGACAGTTCGGATAAGAAAAAAGTCTTGGAGAGAGTAGGGGAACAAATAACTGGATAGGACACATATATTGAGGAGTGATTGCCTAATAAAAGACGTTTTAGAGAATTTTGTCGCAGGAAAGAAAAGAAGAGGAAGAAGAAGGTTAAAGATAACGGACGAGCAGAAAGAGGAAGGTATGAAGAGGAGAGCACAGGAGAAGTCACGTCTACGAGCACGAGTAATCTGGGCCCACTTTTAAGAGTGTTCTTCCAAGATTGGATCATAATTGTAAGATGAACTTCTAAAACTGTTACATAGAACTCTACGTTTCACCCACTGTTATAAAGGAATTAGTTGTCTTTAATAAAAAAGAAAACTCAAAAAATTAAAATCGTTACATAACAGGGCACAACAAGAAGCTGGGACAGAAAGACGCAGTAACTCAATGCGTGAACTGTGTTAAAGTCAAAACTCTTTTGAATTAAATCGTAATCGGTGAACTTGATAGTTCTTGTGGAGTACCTAGATAGAATTTTCAACTTTCTGACTTTGGTATGAAGCGAGTCGCCCAAGTACTGAGAGAGGATTTGGATGACTCAAAAACATGCGCGTAGTGAACTATTGGATGAGATCCTCCATTATGAGAAGAACGAAACAGGATGCCTCAAATGCCTTTCTCAAGACCTTGTTTTGAATAACCTGGCGGTTCTGCAGGTGCCTGTTGATCGACAGCGTTATAGTTCAACTTCTTGATACAATTTGATCAAAAGTGACCTCAGAATTTGGCTTCTGTCTCTCAAGAGATAGAGCAACCAAACATTATGATGTTCTCATTGGGAGGTAACGTCGTTGGTCATTCAGATTGCAAAATTAGTTTTTCTAAATTCATTTTTTAATACAGCATAGTGATTATCAGTCACTATTACTAGATTCTGGTTGACAGCAACAAGAGTGTTGGTTTAACAAGTTTCAGGCATCTTTGGCTCGACTTGATACTGTTGGTACGCATTATAACCAGTGATGGGTAAGATACAATAATATTTTATCTAGATACAGATATGGATAAACAAATGTTTACAGATACAAGATACATTTTCATAATTATATTTAGATTCAGATACAAGATGTAATTATTGTATCTAGATACAGTGTCTAGATACAGTATCTAGATACATTGTATCTAGATAATACTCATTACTGAATATAGCTTACTTCAAAGAAACTAGAAACTTCTAAACAACAAACTAAATTAAACAATAAATTTTTGTTAAGACCCGTTTATGAAGAGAATTTACAAAATTTATTGCCATAAATTATCTTCACCTGGAAAGGGATGACAAAAGCAGGTTTAAAGGTTAAACTGTTTACAAAACCGCAAAATTCTTTAATTATCTAAGTAAAGATACATCTGCCATTAAAGATGCAGCTGAGATGTATCTAGTTACAGATACAAGATTCATTTTCATAATTGTATCTAGATTCAGATACAAGATAGAAATATCGTATCTAGATACTTTGTATCTAGATAATACCCATCACTGATTATAACTATCAACCTTAGATAATCAATTAATTTACCGACCTCTAGTCGACTGGACTCTTTTGGTCAATGCGCACTTACCATACCATAGATTCTAAGACTAGATATGGCTCATCCTCTCTGTTACTTGTCGGCAGATGTAATACAAAACAAAGAAGATTGGTTGGTTAGATTTGCCACCCTTATCACAGTTCTATCTGTTTAGTTTTGCTTAAACCATAAACGCGGAAAATGAATCGTTTGCTTTGAAATGGATATCAAAGCCAAGCGCAATACCAAGTGGTTGTTAAGCTAAAATAAATAAGAAACATATAAAGAGCTGAGTCAAAACGAACTGAGTACTAGAATTTTGTAATACATTGTAAAGATTTTAGGATTCCATAGGAATATGAACAAAGACCAGACAGAGGAAAAACTGCAAGATTGGCACATTCGATTTTGGAATTGAAAACATGTCGAAGTGAGGCGATTTTTCTACAAATATCTTGGACTAACTAACAAAGTCAGGATGCTTTAGTAAACTTTAGTAATAGCATTGGTCAAAAAGAAAGAGCTTCGTGTGGATTTTGGGGAAACCATATAACCTTGTTGTCGTCATTAATAAGAGATTAGGTGTCGTATGTGTGGAGGAAGATTTGAAGATATTATAAGTGTAGCTATCTAATTCTGCAGATACTCCATTTTCATAAAATAATTGTTTTTGTCTTTCTTTTTTTTATGTATTAGTTGAGCCTGATAATAAGGGTGTTAGTTCTTCCGCGAATCCAGCCACCCCCATATTTTGAAAATCTGGAAGAATTGATTGTATTAATTTGAGATTGTTTAAATTAACAAAGATGGGGCATTTTTATGCTATAAATTTGGTATTTTGCTTCTTTTGTTTTACATGCAAGAGAGGACATGTGCCAGCAACTAGATTAATATGAAATATCAATTAGTAAAATGTGTTTTTGATTAAACCAAAAATTACTTAGAAACATTAATTAAACTGCGGTTGCTGGACACATTTTTCATTATTAGTAATAAATTAATTTTTCGTGGCAATCAATCGTATAGAATGGATGTCACATGCACAGTGGTTTAGTATTTCGTGCAACAGGCCACATGCGGTCTACGATAATGGCATGTACCAATACCGAGCCAACAGGCTTGCAATGTTAAACCTAATTACTAGAATTAATTGACATTAATTATTGGGTTCTACTGTTCGCAGGATGAGCTATTAATAAGGGTTGCGGTTGGGCAGGAGCATGTCCAGTACTACCGATCGTAACAGCGATACTATCATGAAGGTCCTTTCATGCTTTGTAATCCAAATCCTTTATGTACTACAAAACACGAGAGGTCAATGTGCAGTTTGGTTTGTATCCAGATAAAAATACTGGAACAGTTTTCCTTTGTTTAGAAACTTGATTTACGTTCAAAATAAGTAGAGATTTACTTGTTCCAGTTTTATGGTAATGCAAACATTATATTTATTCCGGAAATCGTCGAGTAAACTTGGCTCCGTTTTTAAAGCACATAATATTCTTCTAGACTGTAAAAATCGAAACTTACAATTACCAACCAGATTTTTCAAGCTCTCATTATTTTAGTTCGAGGCGAACTTGATGATGAATTTACTATTAAAGTAGTAATAAAATATACTTTTTATGACAACGCAGAGTGAGATGATACGACCGATAATTCTCATAATCCGGAATTATGTACCAAACTCAGTTTTCAGATAATATGCAGCTAACGAAGTAGCTATAAAAAACAGATTTCATCAGAATGTAATACATCCCTCGAGTATGATCCTCATGCTTAACATCATTAAACCACTCAAATCATTCGCACTAAAATATGTCTTTTCCGACGTCATACATGTAAGCTTTAAAATCATTATTCAGCGTATTAGTATTAAAATCCTGCAGAACAGAAATGCTGGAATGGGAGAATAATCGATTCATGAGTATTACAAACTTCATGTTTTAGTTTACGATTTTTCTATATTAATGAACATGATCGCACACATTTTAGTTTTTAATTTTTCTATTGATTTACTTTTTGTATTTCTCTATAACTCAGATTATTATTTTAATCTTTTATTCTTTATGTTTCACGCTTTTATTATATATTCAAGACAATTTTTCTGTTCGCGCTGTTATAAATGTGACGGTTAGGTGTCTTTTTTTATGGGAGGGTAACATAGAAAGTAAAATAACTAGCGTTACATAAATAAAGCTTGAAGTTTATTTCTCGTTTATCTACCTAAATTAGTGTAAATTTCCAAATTAAATATTTTTATTTATTTTTACAAAAATTAATTAAAGCACAAATAATCATTTTAGACAAAATGCTTACTTAATATTCATTAATAGTGTTTTTCTATAATAAAGCGACTTAAAGACTAATGAGAACATGATTTAAGATTTTTCTTTAACATATTGTCTGTAAAGACAGTAAGATTTACAATGTCACAACCACGTGGATCCGGTTCTATCCGGAACTCTTTTTAGATGGTTACATATTTTAGACATTGGGAAAAAATAAATAAAAATCTTATAATTTCCGTGCAGTTCTAGTTAATGTTATTTAAATTATTCTTTATTACTAAATCTATTTCAAGGCAATATTTACAATTATGTCATAATCGAAATTGTTCTGCATCAAGAAATATTCCCACTTTCTTTTATTTTTAGTACTACTATTTTATATAAACATTTTAATTTAAAAGACTGTAAGTTGAAAATTAATTTTATAACGTTGATTAACAATGTACCTTTACCTACTAAAACAGTCTTTAAGATTTCAAAGCATATATAATATCTACGCAATTAAATATTTGCATTATTTGACAGTTTTTGTTGATAATAATTTATTTTTCAAATTGTAATTTTAGTTTTAAACAAATCCTTGAATTATTATTACGATTAAAAGATTTTTTAAGAGAATTGTCCATCCAAAATAAAATGTTGCCAAGCGGTATCAGACTGTCATAAACAAAGTTATAAATGATTATGCTATTGCATCGAGTTCCTAATAGTATCACTATTCACCTAATATAATTATAACTTATAAAGATGGAAGGCCAACTAACTATAATATCTTTAATTAAATACATAAAATAAAATGACTAGGAAAATTATTCTTACTTCAATGGGTAGATTTGTAAAAAGATAAAATTACAAAAATAAATTAAATGAAAAATTTCCATTAAAAAGAAATCAATTTTACAAACAACGAGCAGTCTACTACTAAATGGTTAATTAAAAGATGAAATCAGAAACCTTCAAGCGTTATACTGCAAAACAGTTGTGTACGGGTTAATAATTTTCCAGCTCCGATTTTAAAAGAGATCTTTTTAGAACTGAATAGAAATGCAAGTTATTGGACCGTGCTGTAATATCTCTGGTCAGTGTAAAACAGATGACGTCGCGACGACGGGCGCCACTACCAACGCGCTATCTTTTGTCCTTTGCCCGAATTTCCGTACTATCAAGAAGTTACCAGTAAGGTGTTCTTATTATGTAGTGTTGCCTGAAAATCTTCTATGAATTAAAAATACTTATATTTGCGTTTCAGGTTATTAATTTTGATATTTCCAGATTTTATTCATTAAAAATAGTAATACAGTAATACCATTCTTTGTAAAATATAAAATAAACGTTTTAGCTACACTAAATCATTCTTAATGATGCATCATAAATAAAATTACTGTAATTTAAATAAATTCATTTATTAAGTGTAATATTCAAGAAATCAAACCTTCTCTACTAGCTACTTGGACAAAAATTGGAAAAATCTGTGGTATGATGCACACACATATGCACCCTGCACTTAATATCTGCAATCAGTCACCATACAAGCGCCTAACAATATTACCTGCGAACTATGACTAATTTGATTTTACAAATTGCAATCTAACGAATTGTTTCAAATATTACACAGTTGCACTGCCCTATAATTGCATTTACTTCTTATTCTATCTACTACTTATTATTGGATGCAACTTTAATTACATTTTGTGATGACAGAAAGCTTTTTGTTTTCTTCGCAAAAGAAAAATTGATGTGGAATTAGTCTGAAAGAAGTTCCTAGTAGGTTTTCGTTTATACAATAAAACACAAATTGATCTAAAACACCCTATCAGTTTATTTACTGACGTATCGACATAAAAGGGATTTACGAGTGCATTAGTATAACAATACAATATAAACCTGAAGATAAGGAAAGCGTGTGACAAGACAAATTGAATGTTTGTTTTGCAAACACCAACAATAGGTCACGCAATTTCACCCATTTCGCCATTATTTTAGATTTCCCGTAAGTAAATATTTAGGTAGTTCATTTAATTTTGATTATAACCTCAAACAATTCTAATAAATTATTTTTTGGATTCGAACAATAATATGTTATCTAAACAAAGAGACAGCTCTAAGGGAAAAATAAAAAATCGCACCCTACAATCAAATTTATGCGGTAATGTAGTAGTGATGCAGCGATAAGCAACGGAGTCTCTCTATTCATCTAAAGCCCTACTTCCGTTAAATCGTCAACTGTCAGATGAGCTTCCATGATGATGGAAGGGAAACTAGGCTTTTAGTGCCAGCCATAAGAATCAGTTCCCAAATGTTCCTGGATCTTTCTCTCCGACGCCTCGTAAATTCTACTGTATTGATTTTATTGCAAATAAGCTTATTCTTGAACTGATCTGTATCTACCAATCATCCCTCAAGTCTTCTTTACTACGTTATTTAGTTAAAGCAATTCTCTAAAAACACGATCCCCATCTGCGCTACCCAACGTTTCCCTTTGTAGAACGACAAAAAAAAGAATGTTGGCTTGCACTATAGCATATTCTATGAACTGTAATTATCAAACGGAAAATTTCTCATATAACTTTTTTCCATAGTGAATCTACAGTTATATATGGAGGTTTCGTTTTATCTTCTGATGTCTTGTCGATTTGAAATTTTGAATTCCACCGAAAAGAATAATCTCAAATTAAATATCATGGGCAAAGCGCAATTTGATATACATATATTGCTGTGATATTTGCAAAGAAAACGGCTAAAATTGAAAATTAAGAATTCTCGATGCATTTTATTAGTTTTTTAAAGTAATATTAATTAACAAAGATTGAATTAAATAAAACGTCGATTTTCAATAGACTCACATTTAATTACAACAAATCTTAGACTTACATAATTATTGACAGTTTTTTATTTATATTATCCCTAATTAGCACTTTAACTACAAGCAAGCGTTATCTACTAAATTTTCCATACTACGGAACAATCTATTTAAACAAAAGTTGTAACGAGAGAGTTGTTCGCACTTAAATATTTGAAGATCAACAATAATGCTACCTTAAATTCCTCAAGTGCAATAAGTGGTAACTTAACTGACTTAACTTATGTCCTGTAGTTTCTTCCCGAGCATAGAGCCTCCACGAATTCCGCCATCTGACCATGTCCTGGCTTAACGCCTTGTAACGGAAAAAACCTAGAAAAGAGGCCTAATGCCCGCTACGGATGACGGAAAATGTTCAATCCCGTAGCTCTAGTCAGAGATGGGTGTGGTTCAATCTAAATTTACCTTCCAAAAAAAAAAGGAAAAGCTTACACTCACAGAAACTCTCAATAACTCTAAAAAGATGGTCAAAATTAAGGGCGCCAGACCCCTTGCAAAGTAACACTCTATATATGGGCTGCTCATAAAAAATAACACTCTGTATGTAGGCTCACCCCTAAACGTTTACAGTAGACACTTGTTCACAGGATATTTAATCGATTAATGAGTCTCAAATGGATTGAAATAAAAAGTTAGATGGAGCGGCTTTACTTTTCACGATCCCAGGAACTCCGGACAGAATTCGACAGCTAAATTGCCTTCACACAAAGAAACTAAATTAACAGGTTATACCTGATTGTCTGCAAGTCCATACTTTATTTAGATCCGTTCCGAGAGAACGTTTATGAAATTCACGAAGCCATTGAATTTCCACTAAACACCAACTTTAAACAAAAGAACTTGCAACAATAAATGATGTAAAGCCCGCTCGCGCATATGACTCTTAAGGAAGCTGGAACCCGAATGTCCCCTACCGAACTCCTGTTCCCCGCGCTGGTCTTGGTTAACTGAAACAAAGGGACTGAGTAGAGTCACTTTCACCCTAAGAAAAGAAGAAATACACAGGCGACTATATGACCAGTAAAAAAATTTTAACTCTCATGTTCCAGATGTACATCAAGCTTTCTTCAGATGTAAACAAGGTTTCTACGAACTGATAGATTATAGAAATATTTAGGGGTTTGTGAGACGGCTACATTTTAAGAAAAATCACATACGGTTGGCAATTAAAATTTCTTTTAACAGACCCTGAACGAAAGTGTTCTTGTTAACAAAATGACTTTATATGAGACGAAATAATTAATTGTTACAAACTAAGAGAAATATCTGAGCAGAATTTAAAGCAGGGACTGGATAGGTATGCAATGTTCAAAATAACATTGCAGCCTTCCTCACGACACTCAGCTCTTCCTTATCTTTCTTGGCCTCCCTACTTTTCTTTGACCCTGTAGATTCCAATCTAGCACAGCTTTTTCAATTGCTTGATCTGATTTCCACAAAGTGTGCCCTATCCACTCGCATTTTCTATTTCTTGTTTCTTCTCAATTGGCTCTTGTTCAGCTCTCTGCCACAGTTCCTCATTCGTAGTTCGTAAATCTCCCATGATTCTCCTCAAACATCGATTAACGAAGACATGAACCTGCTTTTTAATCGTCATAGTCATTTTTCATGTCTTACATCCATAAAGAAGAACAGATTCTTAGTTTCACTTTCTTTGGGAGATTTCTATTTTTCCACAAGTTGTACAACTGTACAAAAGCGCTGTTCGCTTTACGGATCCGGGCCTTTACGTCTTTTTCTGTTCCATCTGTCGTCGAAAGCATGCTCCCAAGGTAAGTGAATTTTGCTATCTCCTCTATTTGCTCACCTGCTGGGACTAATCGATTGGGGTTTTGTGCTTGATCCTCATCTCTTTGGTCTGATAGACGGACTTAGTTTCTTATCCGTTGTTCTCCAAGGAGTCCGGGGTGGCTCTTAGAAGTCCGAAGCGATTTCTTAGAGTTCAATTTCAAATTTTTCCCGCTTCTCTGAGATCTTGAGCTTGTCAATGTCATATTGCTTGCTTTTCTGCTCAAATTATTTGTTTCCACCATTTAAATCTTTATTATTTATTTTCCTGGGTGGTCCTGCTTTCTTTATAAGCTTTAAAATTTTTGCAAAACGTTATCTTTCTGTATTTTCCAGTTTTGTAAGCATTCAAATGTTTGCAGAGTCCTATATTTTTGCAGATCTTTAGGTCTCTGCAGCTTGTCAGGTCCTTATATCTTTTTGGAGATGTTGTACCCCCTCCCTAGCGGACTAGGTGGGGACTCACTGTTAGGAAACATTTGCGTACCCCGAGTCTAATTCAATGAATTATAAGTCCTGTAAGCTGGAAAGGAACCTAAGGAATAGAAGAAGAATAGAGATTTAAAGGGTAACCGTCCCTTACACTTAATTATATCCTCCACAAGGGACAATGGTAGGATGAAATGTCTCTAAAGCGAACTACACATACTGGTGCGTTTGTAATAAAAAAATTCAATCTTAGTAGAAATAACACAAACACATACCTCAGTATGTTCACCATTCTTCCCAAGCAGGCACACATGGAACATACAACTTCTGCATAAAATCTATCAGCAGATTCACTAGCAAATTGCCCCAACAACGATTAGAAGGATATTATGGCCTACACAATTGTTCTAAATCATCCAAGATAGTACAGCTAAATTAAAATTAATCACCAGGACCATATGCCATCTCAAAATCATGTAGTATAGAAAATTCCACGTATCTCTCTTTCTCTCTTCTTAAATAAGTCCTATCCAAAACAGTATTCAATCAAGCTCCTCCACAGAAAAGAATAAGACCACCAGTAGCTGGCAACGAAATTAGCAGCAAAATGAATTTAAGACGAAAAACCGTAAAAACTATTAAAAACGTAAAACAAGACTAAATAGGCCTATAATTAATAAATTGATAGAAGAAACCAGGTGAATTATCTGCCTACCTGAATCTAATGTACGGCCCTGAAGTAATTAAAAGGCGGAAATTCACAGACAAAATCTGCCACAAAGATGAATTATCAAGTATGAGAGACCTTCAAGAAGGCAAAGGCAACCCAAACTACGGGCAGGTCAGAAGTGACAAGGGGATACAAAGCCAAAGCGGAAATTTAATATTTGAAATTGGAAGATATTTTATTAAATAAAAGTCTGTATAATTAAAAGTGTAAGATTTTCTAAAGGTTTCTAAGAAAAGGCTCTCTTACAATGCTTGGGCTC
Source organism: Ignelater luminosus (assembly GCA_011009095.1). Classification (NCBI taxonomy): domain Eukaryota; kingdom Metazoa; phylum Arthropoda; class Insecta; order Coleoptera; family Elateridae; genus Ignelater; species Ignelater luminosus. The sequence continues at coordinate 355,259 of VTPC01000560.1, forward strand.
TTTAAAGCTTTCTATCTAAGGTTTTGTAAAACCCCAAGTTTCTGCAATCCTCGAATTCTTGTAGTCTTCCAAAATGTTGATCTTGAAAAGACTTCAGTTGTCCAATTTACTTTGATTCATTCCGTAAGATCCTCTAAGAAGATTAAAAGAAGGAGTCTCAACTAGTGGAACTGGCTTCTGCTGACTAACTTTGCAAATACGAAACTTTCATACTTTTGGTAATTAAGTATTGGTTTTCTGCTTCCAGTCAGTTCCATCCGAAGAGAGTTCTCAGTTTTGCTTAGAATGGCATCATCACTTGAATGGAATTTATAGTTTAGCTGCGCAATATAATTGGGGCATTTTCTGGCAATCTTTTTTTTCCAACACAAACATGTAAGGGAACAACTTATTCTGTCTAAAGGCAAGCTCCAGTGATTGGCTGCCAAAAATATTCATAGTCCATAATTCCTTTTGTGGTTCTACAAACAGTAAAGCTTTTATGTTGCCTTGACTCGTTCCTAACTGATGCCGGGTATAGAAAATATCATCTGCGAGATGCCCCAATTTATCGAAGTCTCTAATAATGTCTTCCATTATGGATTTTTTTATGCTTTAGTTCCGATCAAGCTCAAGGCAAGAACTTCACTGCTGATAGCGTATTAAATTCTTACCATTAGGTTTCTGTTTTAGCCTAGCCTCAAGAAGATGTGATTCTGAATGAAGTTAAGTCTTAAAAATCAGAAAAAACGGGATAGAAAAAGAAATTAAAACAAAAAACTTACATTTTCTAATTGATCAACACCATGTATATATGCGCCTCGACATACATAAAATAAATGATTCAAATAGTCTTATATTATAGGTATTAGCAGGAAACTTAAAGTGTTTGCTGTTGGAACTATGAGCAGAAGTTTTTTAAAAGCTATAGAGAAAATGATTGAATGAAATTAAACTTATACTGAGAATAATTAAAAAGAAATAATTCCTTTGTTTCTAGGAGAGGAGTCACAACCCCGTGGACTTTCCTTTAGTAGCCGCTACTGATAGCTTTTAATGTTTGCTCTTAGTGGTAATAGTGTGTTATTTTTCTTTAGATATATGATGTATTTAACAACTCCAATGCCTTTTTAGAAAAATAAAATGTAGATTTATGAAAATTTCCTTGTTTTTACAATTTGAATATTAATTGTCTCTACATTTGCTAAGAAAGCTTATAGAACCCTCGAGTTAGCTTTTGGAGGGTAACTTCTGGACTTCCGTCGGTTTTCACTTGCTACATCCGGAAAAGCAACATTCTCGCCCAAACCGGAACTTGCGTATTTGGTCGTCTTATTTATTTGTACGGAGATTGCCTTCATATCTTGTTTCCATTTTCAGCAACAACGACTATTACTTACGATGGGACTCGTTTAAATGGGATTTTATGTACGTAGGAAGAGAGAACTGAAAATACAAAATAAACCCAAGAGTAGTGTCCGTAGATACTAAATAGTGTATTCAGGATAAAACCGAAGTAAATCAATCAATTTACCAGGTGCGTGTTTAGTGGTTTGCCAATATACGCCCCTTTGGGCTCGCCTAGGGGTGAAGCACAATGCGTTCAACTCCCCGGAGACTGTCACGTTTCAGCCAGTTACTCTGTAAATTCATTGTCCCATCTGCAAATTGCGTTGCAATTAAAATTCCACGTTTTGGGATTTAATTTTTAATTAGTTCCAACATCGCTATACAAAATTCTACTGATGTAATCAAAAACATGGAATCGAATGGCAGGAACAAACAGTTTTATTATTTTGTTAGATATATTTTCAAAAAGCACCATAAACATTTGTGCCACAGACACGAAATAAGACTCTGGGGCGATAATCACCACTTTTCCAGATTATTTACAAAGCATGGCATTTAAGAGAAACCAGACTTTAAGTAACACCAATCACGTACCAATTTAATAGTAGGAAATTACGGCAAATAATCTCTATCATTATATGGGATTATTTTTCGAGAATTTTCGATTTCCTGGCAGTAATCCTTCTTAATTGCAGCTTGCTTTAATCTAAATGCCTTCTTTTTACTACGTCGAAAAATTTATACGACAAAATCTCTTTTTCTCTTCGCTAATTATAGTAATACAAAAATTTTCAAAAATAAAAACGTTTGTTTTAAGTACTTTTTAATAATGTATTTTCCTTTTACCCTAAAATTTTAATAGGATTTCGTCATTATTTTAAATGGTTTTAATTTAACGCACAAATTCGTTGCGTTAAAATTTACTATCCCGTCAATTTCATCAACTAAATGAACGTTAGAATTACGAACCCAATTGATTTCTTTTTTTTTTAATTATGAGTTCGAACGGACTTTTTAATTAATTGCTTTAGCAGCACTCTGAAAAATTAACTGCGGCAATATTTTTTTAATTGCACTCTGCAAATAAGTATGCGTACATATCACAACTTGTATTTTACAAACATTACCCTCAATTTAATCACTAGATATAAAATCTTTCGATACCAGTAAACGCAGATTTTAAAATGCAATTGTTTTTACACTTAATTACATATATATATATACTGTGAATCAAGATTACAGCTACTTGATCAACTTACTAATTAACCAAACCAAACAGGTTTAGCATGTAAAAGACGAATTACAAACTATCTATGACTGTTATGTTTTTAGTTTCTTTCCTAGTGTATTCCAATAATATTTTTAGTAGATAGTAAAACAAACGATCTAGGATTATTATAGCTAGAACTGTCATAGCCGCAGCCCCGAAATGCACAAACACGGCTCAGACTACGCCCTCGCACTGGCCACCTTCAATACCCCATGTCTGATTTTGTCCTCAATTAACCATCAGACACGATTCGAAATAATTCGTACTTGCACAGACCACCTATAATGTCCCATTTTGGCTTCAACATCATTAATCTTCTTAAAAGAATCATTGCTCCACGACTTCTACGTCCCAACTTGATAAGGTCACCTGTTTCTGAGATATCAAAAAAGCACTGAAAATGACAAGGTAATTGGTGGTGCCCGGATTATCTGAAAGCCATTTTTCCACGACTCCTAATAATCCAAGTCACAATTCAATGGAATTCATCCTAAGCAAGCTGTAGCTAGAAGAAGGCAGATTAGAATTTATCAAGCAAAAATGAGCTTTATGCTTTTATTTGATAACCATCTATGACAAAGGTTTGAATTTTGGGCACGATTTCGTCGTCACGACTAGTATAGTCATTTCGTTGGCTTCAACTCCGCTCTCGATGGTTTTTAAGTCTCCGTAGAACCAAGCAAAGTTAAATTTATAAACACGAAAGAAGACCAATCTTATTAACCTTGAAGAAGGGCAGTATGATTAAAAACTGTTTCTCTGTCTCTTTAAATTATTTTTTCTTCCATTTAGATCTTAGCAATACTGCAAGGGCTTTTGTCATCATTTGTGTCGTTTAAGAATTTGTTCAGTCAAGGTTAGAAATATCCTGACATTAGATTCTTACTTAAGTGGTGCGAAAGCAATCATATTATATGTTATATAATAATAATGTTAACTAGTGGCGCTTAGTCATATCTATAAACTTCTAGCAATGGCGCAGACAACTGTCTGTTCTGTATTAATGTCCAACTTGGTAAACATACGTAAAACGTCTGAGCAAAAGTTGCCCAAAGCGTCGCTATGTTTCAAAACGAACAAATCATCAGGTCAGTCCCAATCGCTTTCTATTGACGTGTAAATACTAGAAGATAATTATACTATTTCTGTTATCATTCGATTAGCAAGTCTAGAGTCTTTGCAGACCTCTAAGCTAGTATTTTTCGATCAATAGTTTTGCCAGATTGTTAACTGTACCATAAAACTAACTAGAAAATGAGAAACTGTACTTTGAGAAATACAATAACTAAGAGTACCAAGACAAAAAGCAATTTGAGAGACCTTTCTATTTTAGGCAAACTTAAAACGAATATGAACGTAATTGACATTACTTGGGTTTACTTTATTTGATCCATTGAAAAAATACGAGGGTGTCTGAAAAGTTTCCGACCTAACAAAGATACAAGACATTTTTTCTGAAAATTTTTTTTTATTTTTCAACATAGTCTCCTTGTAACTCTACATACTTCTCCCAGCGATGCTCCCATCTCTGTAACCCGTCCAAATAGTACTCGGCATTTTTCTCTGCAAATTAATTGTTCACGAAGGTGATTGCCTCTTCATTTGACGAAAATCTTTGTCCTCCGAGCGCAATTTTTAGATGAGGGAACAAAAAGAAGTCGCTTGGGGCTAGATCTGGTGAGTAAGGCGGATGGTCAAGCAGTTCAAACCGTAATTCGTGGATTTTCGCCATGGCAACCGCTGAGGTGTGAGACGGTGCGTTGTCTTGGTGAAACAGGATTTTCTTTTTCTGCAAATGTGGCCGTTTTTTCGCAAGTTCTGCCTTCAGCTTGTCAAGTAATGATGCATAGTATGCTCCTGTAATGGTTTTTCCTTTTTGAAGATAATCGATTAAAATAACTCCATGACTATCCCAAAAAACAGTCGCCATCACTTTCCCAGCCGAAAAAACAGTTTTTGCTTTTTTTGGAGCCGGTTCCCCCTTTGCAGTCCACTGTTTGGACTGTATTTTTGTTTCGGGCGTATAATGGTGTATCCAAGTTTCATCTACAGTAATTAATCGGCGCCAAAACTCGGATTTATTTCGCCTAAACTGCGCCAAAAGAGCGTTGGAAATATTCATTCGAACACGTTTTTGGTCTAACGTGAGCAAACGCGGCACCCAACGCGCGGACAGCTTTCTCATGCCTAAATGTTGATTTAATATGTGACAAACACGTTCTTTTGACATGTTCATAACCTCTGCTATCTCTCTCACTTTAATTCGGCGGTCGTCTAGCACCATTTGGTGAACTTTGGCGATGTTTTCGTCGGTAGTTGCAGTTTTTGGACGTCCCGAACGTTCATCGTCTCCCAAGCTCTTACGGCCACGTTTAAATTCAGCAGCCCAAAATTTCACTGTGGTAAATGATGGTGCAGAGTCCCCATACACAGAATCCAACTCATCTTTTATTTGCGAAGGCGTATTGCCTTTCAAAAACAAATATTTAATGACAGCTCGATACTCGATTTTGTCCATTTTCACAAAAAAACTCACATCAACTCACTCAAACGACTGTTACATAAAAACTGCGCGTCCAAAATGGCTGAAACTTTGGTGGGTAACTGTCAACAGATGAACAACGAAATTCAGTAGCTTTTATTTACGAGTGCTGCCATCTTCACGTTGAGGTCGGAAACTTTTCAGACCACCCTCGTATAGTGGTCGCTGCTCTCTTACAAGTTGCAAGATTTTAAAAGTTTGTCAGTAATTATTTAGTTTCAAGACTTCTGGTGATGCGTCCAATCTAGCGAACTAAAGTACCATGCAAGTAGGTGATCAAGTTGCAGTTAACAACCCCAAATAATATATTTTGGAAATCACGCCCTCCTAAATCTTTAAGATGCCTTTATGTGACTGTTTTTCAGAAAGAAGATTTGCAAACCTAGACTTAACCAAACAGGGGCAAATTTTTAATTTCCATGGGGAAGCTTAACTGGGGTTTCGCAAGACGAGCTAAAACAAGTTCATATAACATAAAGAGCAAACTGCCGTAAAAACGCAACTACCCCTGCCTGAGAATAGGAATTTTCGAGATTACTGTTTTTATGTAATTTAGATCAATTGTGCCTTGTATCATAAAATTTCTTCTTAGAAAGATGCTGTGAATGTTTCTGCCTTCTCGTAACCAACAAAGCAAGAGTATAAGTCTCTTTGTTAACATTTTAAAGAAAGAAGAGCTTCTTCAGTAACCAAATTGGGTTCTGTCCATTTTTTTTGCACTGTTATTATACTATTTAGTACTTATGTTAGACTCCAATTCCTACATTTCTCAACTTGACGTTTTTACACCTTGACCATCGAGTTGAGACTCGTATACCTTTTTTATGTACATTCTTTGTTTCATTGTAAGGTCGGAAACTTTTCAGACCACCCTCGTATATTTGTCCCCCTTTCTATTTTTCAAACATCAGTTGTTAACGTATGTAAGGTATAATCTTCGATATTTAATCCATATATGCTACAGTAATCTAATTTAAATTATCAGTATACACTTTATTTAACATACTTATTGAGCACAGAAATATTTAAATTATTGCTAGCGGTCCAGTCTTCTTAACGATGCACAGTCTTCTTCTAATGTTCTCCATCATCTCTTAGACGGTAGCAGGATTTATTTCTGCTAAATCTAAAGAAATTCTACACCTTAATTACTTTTCATTTTGAGCTTGTCATATAGAATTGCGCAAAAATGTTTGAAGGCTTATCGTGTCTAGTCACAAAGGCTGTTATCCTCTAGTATAATGACATGATGCCAAGTTTGGCCAAAACATTGTATCATCCTAAGAATAACATGTGTTAAACAAATCAATCAATTTGATAGACATTTACGGGTGTAACTTTCTCTATTTAATGCTTAATTATAACTCTCTTTATAGAAGGTCAAAAAGTCCCAGCTGTTGAGATTGTACACCACACTAATACTTTGTCGAAAAATTCAGTGTTTTATTTGGGCAATTATTGAAATTGTCGGTGTAGCAGTAGTATGTGAAAAACCTAAAGGGCGACAAATAAGTCTTCATATTATTCTTTCCTCTGTTCTCTGCCCTAACTTACCTGACTCCCGTGCAAAAGTGAGTATGTCAGTACAGGCTAGAGAGCTCAAGTCTTCTCTTGTTAGGGTAACTGCCTGAAAGGTCTTAAACAACAGCCTGTCACAACTCTCCCAGAAAGTGGAAAGACGTATCATTTTCATTCTTACATTTAGGGCATGTTGGGTCTTCCTCTACACCTATAAGCGACAGGTGCCTTCTTAAGATGCAATGACCTGTGGGGATCCAAATTAAAAGACTTAGGGTCCTTCGGTTCGTATCTATTGACCAGTCTAACTTTGCCAAGTTAAAACCAGTTATACGGTCTTTTGTCTGACAATAACAACTGCTTTTTATCCCGCTTACCTTTTGAGTTTTGTAAGCCTATGTGTTCAGGGTTAACGAGATCTGTTGCCTTGATATTCACAGAAAAAGTTCTGGCTTTAAGTAGATGTCCTCGTCTTCGAGTTCATCGGCCTTCTCATTGCCGTGGATCCCTCAGTGCCCAGCAAGGTTAACCTCCTTTGTTTTGACAAATTCTTCCAAAGCATCTGCACACTCCTCCTCTTGCTCTAACTGGGCAGCCCGCTTTGTATATATCTTTTGCTGCGTAATTCTCGCATTTTCCCTACATGGCACCGATACAATGGCATAAACTTCAGTCTGGAAGACCATATTCCTGTTAAACAGAGAAAACCAGCGAGTCCTGTTGGAAAAGGAGTACTTCTTAAGGTGAAGCGGCCTGTGAAGACCCCAAGTAAAAGACATTTTAAACTTAAGTTTAATTGATTGACAACGATTGTTTCAACAATTGTTGTTATGGGTTTAGATTTAAACTGGTATTGTACAATTGGCCATGCGGGTCCTCCTACTGTTGCCTATTAGCCAGTTTAATTTTAACACGTTAACACCTGTAATATGGACCTTTTGAGTTTCGTAAGCTTAGACGCTCAGAACTAACCAGATATGTTGCTTCATACTCCTAGAAAAGGTTCTGGCCCTAAGTAGCTATTCTCAGTTCCGAGTCTGGCGAGTCCATCCGTCTTTTCAATGCCGTAGATCGAGCTGTTCCCAGCAATCCAGCTAGGTTAACCTCCTTTCTTGTAGCAAGTTGCACAAGAGAATCTTGTCCTCGCATCTTCCCTATAGCCACCGATAAAATGGCATAAACTTCAACTCGAAAAATCATGGTACGTTTTCTCAGAGTCGTCCTCATTGCACCGGTTATACTCAGACAGGCCAGGCGTTGTAGCTTGGCCAACCTTTGGGCGATGGCGATGCGCTTTACACTAGACCATCAGGCCACTGAACCATATTGTACTCTAGGTCTGATAATTGCTGTATAGATTCAATAGGTTACCTGAAGATTGATTCCCCAGAGCCTACCTACCATCTTGCGAAGCTTCCAGACTGTCGCTTAATCTCCTTTCCAAGATCACCTCTAAGTACATGATTCCCTTAAGCCATCCGTTTTCTCTCTCTTGGTGAAAAGAATTACTTCATTTTTAGATGGTTTGATCGAAAGGTCATCTTTTTATGATTCTGCATTCGGTTGCAAACGACATTGAAAAAGCGGCCAGGGACTAACACTAACCCGTTGTCTGCGTATGCCTGAGCAAGGAAGCCGGCTGCTGTTAAGCGCTACAAAAGATCATTCATTTTTTGACCCTAAAAATGGGATGATAGGCAGTTGCCCTGAGGGCAACTTCCCTATTACTTTAGTGTTTACCTGGCAGTCTCCTAGAGTAGCTTTAACGCTTCTTACTTTCAGTACAGAATTCATCCAGCTAACTAATGTGTATATCACACTCCTGGTTCGCAGTGCTTCGGTATTGTCAGTGTGCAAATCGTCATTTCCTTTATTTTTCGAATTTTCTAATGTATTCATAACTATTCGCACAATATCAAATACAAGCATTTGCCCAACTAGATTGTAGATACTTCTGCGAATTTCCTGTTTACAGGACATACATATAATGATGCAATTGATTTCAAAGATCTAATTGGCATTGAAAGTCAGGGTACTGAAGTAATTCTGTTTCTAACACCAACTTCATGATAAATATAAAAGCGCTGAAGATTGCCTCAAAACTTTCAAGTCTTTCTTTGTCAATCTTATTTTAACGAATATTTGTCGAGATTTGCCGCCCCCTTAAGGCTGCCGCCCGCACGTGCTTAAAACGGCCCTGGTCAAAATCAAAAGTTTTCTGCTTACATCTGCAATGCTGATACAAGACTTAAGACACGAGTCTTGGGCAGCATCAGTGTTGAGAAAGAAAATGGGAAAGCTTCATCTAGACAACCAGGATAAAAGAAATAAAACCAATACTGCTAATTTTTCTAAAGACGTAATTTTCATTCTGGAATTTGAAAATTTTTTTGGCTGATACAAAAAGACTAAGCCAGAAAGACTACAAATCTAAGCTTAATATCAATACGATTTTGGAGAGAAATTTCAGTCTGGCACAACTATGAAAGATCTGATAGAATAGTTTAGAGAAAGTTGAGGTTATGCCCTAGTTTTGATCTCAATCCCATGAGGCATATAGAGAAACGTGTATTTCCAGTCAAGCCAATTTATCAATACCCATATTTAGTATTGGAATATAAAAATACTTCAAGGAGATGGGATCAAGTCTTAATGTAATTTCAAACAGGTGAAATCAGTATAGTGTAGTATAGTATAGAGATGTATTTTATTAGTCAAGTCAATTTGCTAGTACTCATTTTGTCAAACATAATATTGAAAGTAAGTTCTGTTCTAAAATCTTCAAATCTTTTCTAGAATTTTGATGACTACAGTATTGTTCATATCTTAAAATACTCAGCAAGTTGGCTAGTTAACGTTGCTAGTAACCGTGGGTCAATCTGCACTTCCAGGCACTAAGATACTGGTCGCAAGGCTTCCACACAACTCGAAATGCACTGAATAGTATTTCTTCAATTGTAATTGCTGGAGTGATGTCTTTTCTTTTAAATTAGCCAAAGAGTGTAATTGTAACTTAGCTGCTGCCACAAAGTCTTTTACAATCTCCTTAATATTAGCCACTGCAGATTTCTTGTCTTATAAGTAACGAAAATAAAAGATACAATCTAACATTATCTCTTAGTCTGTCGGTGTATTAATTATTTTATCGCTACTTTAAACTAATATTACTTTGCTGAACTTAATAACATTGTTCTAATTAAATTGAATTTTACAGGTTATGTGACTTCGAAAAATATGCAACATGTCAATATTTAAAATTATGGTTTCTTACTATGGAATTTTAGCCTATACTAAAAAAAGTAAATACTGTATTCATGGTATTAAATGTTATTTTTATGCATGATGGAGCTTCATCACTCATCTATCGACCAAGCGAAGAGGTTTCAACAAATTACTTTGATGACTGTATTCCACTCTGTCAGATCGGCGAAATTGCTCAACATTGGGTAAATTTCCGATTGTGCAGTTATATAAAAAATAAGGTTCGTTGAGAAATCAGACATCATTGAGAAAGCGAAGAACGAACCGTCACAAAATAGCGAACTCTTGAAAAATGTTATTTGCTCAACCTCACAGTATGCATTATCCGCCATAAATTAATAAATTCTACAATCTGTATATGTTATTATTATTTATTTATGTAGGTAAGTAATTATGTGTTAAATACTGGTTCTTATAATAATAGACTACAAACAAGTTTTATAAACAAATGCTCTGATAATTTCCTGAATTTGTGGCCCCTTATTTCATTAATTATTTAAAAGATCGATAACAATAATTCCATTCTGACACACATTTTATTATAACAATAAAAAAGTATAGATAACTTTTCCATAAAATCACCCACACTCGCGTAAAGGAGGGTCGTAACGAACAAATCGTATGATAAACTGAAAAACTTCCTAAAAGCCATAGTTATAGCAAGATTAGATCGAATGAACGTTAATAAAAGGTTGTAAGTGCTAATTATCCATTTATCAGTACACGTAACTGGAAATCAACAAACAATGGTAATGTAAATCTACATTCAGCATATGCCAAACACAAACGCAATGATTTCACGGTATGGTAATTATTCTAAAGCATGAGCACAAGAGCTGAACATGCTGATATCAAGTCGTTTTACTGCGGCACCTGATTTTATGATGATAGAGAGCATTAAATTCAGCAATTTGAACTGGACTTCGCATTAAATAAATTAATAGCTCTCGTTTGTAACCCGGAAAATTTAAACAGACACGAACAAGCAGATTTTAGCGTCTTTGTTCGGAATTTTATTACAAGCATCAGGATGAAACCCCACCATTTTAATTTAAATTTAAATACAGATTTTGATTCTTCATTAATTAATTAAAATTGTTACTACAATTCTTGAGATTTCATAGTTTTAACCTGCATACTTTTTATTGATTCAATAGCGATTAAAACTGAAAACTAAAAACTTGATTTGTACTTCAATATCATGATAAGTAGAGATCGGAAAAATATGCAAAATGTCCACTGTATCTTTCGATATATTCTTTCAAAACATTGGAATTTCCCGTTTTATTACTTATTATAGATTAAATACTTTTAGACAACAATAAAACTTACAATGACAGAATTCTGAAGTGTTATACTGAAAGATGCAGTAGGCATTTTGCATATTTTTCCGATCTCTAGTGAGAAACAACAAATATTGAGTTAACACTAACATTAATGTATTATTAGTAACAAAAACAAAAACATTCAAGGTTATATGTCCTTCCAAAAGCACATAAAACTGATCATTCTTCTTAGTTCTATCCTTGGCATTTCCTCCAACATTTAATTTAATCAAATACGCATTGACAACAGCTAGAACAACCTCTTCATTTGTTTTGGACTCTACACAGCTCACTATTACATTAGGAAACATTTTGGTTAATTTTGATGTCTCCTCATCACATTCCTGTTTCCGACTCCATGGGTGCCACTTGATTCAGAATGGGAAATCAATCTATCTCATGACTTCAGTGGGGAAATACCTAAACTTTTTTGAAACAATTTGCTCTGAAGTCTTCAAGATTCCTACAGACTGGTTTCAATATTTGACACAATGAATAACGCACACTACCACAATTCCTGAATTGTTAAGATTTGACAACAGAAAGAACTTTCTTTAGTCTTATTGCTAATGTAGGTTATATTCCATAATTACGTCTCTGTTCTGCTACTTTTAATTAAGTAGATTGATCTGAAAAACTGACCCAGGATTGAGAAGATGTCAACAAACCATTAACCGTCTGATTATTATTTGTTGCGAAATTATACCTCTATTACACCAAGATCAAGATCAATAATTCCTGTTGCTTAAGAAAGGACTAACTTTGTTTAGAAACAGTGCGTTTATCCAGTTTATAGTTTTGCACGGCATTAATCTGATGATAAAAGTCAACAGAATATAATTGAGCATCAAACATGATTCAACCAAAATAAAATTAATGCTATCAAAAAAGTTCGTCCGATATGCCTTATCCAACCTTTAACTTTGAATTGTTTCGAACGACGTTTACAGACACAGAAACTAAACTTCCAATTATCTCTTTTTCTCTCTCTATTTCCCTCTCGCTATAGATTTTTATACAAAACCAACCAATTATTAGATCAAAGTAACATCAAAATGCATTAAATTAATAAACTTAGAATTAGCATAGATCAAGATATGAAGTTCCCTGAAGAATCATTTGGACTTGCTTTGCAATAATTGTCGCAAGAAGAATATCCGACGTTGTAACAAAGGACAAAACTTTTGTATGATTTAAAAGCTACATACATGTTGGTTGCATGAAACTTAGATTCTGAGTAACTAGAGATGGTCAATTAAAGGTAATTCTTTTGCGAAATTCGATGGATAGAATGGGCAAGAAGTCATGCGACGCCAAAAGCAGACAGGACAAATTGCCGGATTGTAGAGTTTAAGCTAGAAGGAGGAAAACAAAAAATTTGTAAAATACTAAGAAAAGTACAGTTCCAAAAGAAGATCTGCACAATCCGGTCAAAAGGAAAAGGAATACAATTCACGGAAAAATAGAAAATCTGTAACAAATTTGCTTAATGTGAATTGGAAAAGAATGTGGAAGCCAGTTAGACAAATGAGGTTAGATGAACTGACCCTAACAAAGCAACCTAGACATAACCCAGAATTTTGTAACTTCTTTACATCATTTATTAGGGTATTTCTTGCAGTAACTCCATTTAAAAATAGTTTGGGGAGCGCATAATTGAAAATCCACCACTGCTAGTAATTTTAGTTGTACGCATTAAAAGTCAGTTAGAGTGTTTAACAAGTTAGTCACAAAATTGTTAGTTGTAAGAGGTAAGTTTGATACTAAATCTTCCCAATCTGTCATTAGAGGTATGCCTCCAAGAAATGGTGTTTATGAGTTCCTGTTGTAATAACCTATGTTGTTATGTCAACTAGGTATTATGATTTTAAGATGTAAGAACTTACTGTGTATTGGCCGGCCTTTCCTTCGGAGACGTGCAGGTCTTAACCTTAGATCTCCCTTCACTTGTTTTTAATTAATTAGAATCAATAATTCAAACACTTAGTAAGAATTAACAAAGTAAAACACGAAGGATGAGATAAACTTTTTGGAATCCTGAGAAAAGACTAATAATCCTCAAATGACAAAATGACAGACAGCGAAACGGAGAAACTCTACTTACACTGGGATAAGTACTTAAGGCGATTCTTCCACTGCAACGAAACAAAGTAAACAATTGAAGTTGAATATGGGCATTAAGTGAAAATTAGAAATTTTAGATAAACATAGAAATCACGCTGTCATCTTAGTAACTTTCCAATTTAAAGAAAGTCAAGTCAAAGAAAAAGTCTCATTGTCAGATAATGGTGTAAATTGTCCAGAAGGAGGTCTTACCATCCTCTACGCAGGTGAGGATAGAAATGTCTCTTGAAATATTGGTAGAGAAATGTAGACTGCATATCCGAAAGATTGGAAAAATAGCCTCAGAGGACACAGACAGGATCGTCATTTCATTGTGCTGGCTCAGTAGATTGAATGACTAATCACGAGCCAACACTCTCGTGTTTGAACTTCCACAAGATCATCCAGATTTGAAGAAAAGACAAACACCGACGATATTGCTAGTCTGTAGTTGTAATATTACAAAAAATGAAATATTGTCTTGCAAAACATGAAATTGAGTAAAACTACGAATAGAGGAATTAGCAAGCAAAGTGACGTCGAATTCGTTCGATTAATAGGACACGTTTGTCGTCGATGAGGAATCCAAATAAAACGTCATTAAGACGTCATTTTTTTCCAAATTGGTTATTAAGAATTCAATTTCTTAGTAATATCAAAAAAAAAGATACCTCGCTCTTACTTCCACATCCTACGATGTTTTTGAGATTTTTGAAACGTGAATACGACGTAACTGATGACTAATAAATCACGTGAACTATAGATATCACTCTGCTTTCTGAATATTTTTCAATATTTTGGGAGTTTCGAAGCAGAAACCAAGACGATCTGCTTTTGCTTAAGATATTTCTAGATCAGATCCCTGTATTTGTTTTCATACATGCATACAATGAAATAATTAAATGAAAATAAAGGTTTGGTATGCAATTGAGATTAAGATTTTGAAAGACCAGAGCATGAAATCTGTTTTATTGCTTTTGAACCGATTTCTTACTCGTTTGGTGGTTGTTATTGAGAATGTTATTTTGTCATAGAATGCATGAACAGTTTCACTAACCTGTTAAAAATGATCTTTCTCTATTTGTTGTCAACCAATTAGAAGGGAAGGAATCGTCGATATATTCTTAATAATTCTTAAATTGAACTTCTCACTATTCATCGTCATTTTATGAATCCGCTTATTGAGGAAGTTCAGCTATTCAAACCGATGGAGTGTTTAGTAAAGTTAATTGTACTTGAAGTCTTCTAAGGTGGAGGCTTTTAATACTGCGTATTAACATTAGGTTTACATAATCAAGATGCGTGTTTATAAAAACACTCAACGTTCTAAAAAAATTCCGAAAATCTGATGTTGTGTTACAAAGAAGAGTAATGCGATATTGTTTTTTGAATTTATAGAACAAGAAAATAATGTATGGGGATCGAAAACCATATAACTAAACGAACAATTTTCTTTTCTAAAAGACCTCGCGTTTCTTTAAGTATTTTAGGTTCATTTAAGTGCTGATCACGTCGAAGCATCTTTGATTCGAGGTTAAAGTGTGTTTATGTCGACAAAACGCATCGTTAATCGTAGGAATGCCTGTTTGACATCCATATCCATGCAAACAGCTACATCCCCGGTACGTTATATTTCATCGCCATGCCTCATAGAATTTCATTAGGTCATCATCGGGAAAGCAAGTGCAGTCAAGGGAAAAGCGGAACACTATGTTCACTTTATTAGGGTTGTACCGGACTTACTGCTGCCAACATTCCTGCTAGGATCCTCTTAATTCCTACTATTTGTACGAATCTATGATTTACGGTGGGTTGAAGAAAGTTTATTCAACTGGGCTTATAAGTTACGAACGTCTTTTGTTTCTCGGTTGTTTTATATATAAAACATTGTTGGAGTAGAATTACTGCTGCATTTATTTAGATCTATCGAATTATGTGCTTAATAAGTTAGAACAGGTGTGCACGTGTGGATTGATACCTGTGATTCATAACTAATGTTAGCACATCGCATCAGTTCACATATTACCATATCGGGGGTGTTTTTGAGTACGCTACGAATTCACCCTAAATCCATCTGTTGTTGCCGAAGTATGACAGTTGTATAACTTCCTCCCCTCAACCCCACTTTCCTGACAATTTATATTTTTTTTTTACTCACTATTTTGAATGGAATTTGGTAAATTGTAATTTCAATTTAAAATGTTAATTTAGGAACATGTAACAACTTGATGCGACATTTAAATTCAAAATGTAAAAGACAACGAATTAATTACGCTGTATATATTTCTTTCATTTTAACAAGTTGCTTTTACGACTTCCTCGTTTTTTTTTTCTTCCCAATGAGTAGCAAGCACGCACGCGACAAGTTTATCTTGTCACTAACATAATAATTAAATCAGAAACTAACATGATAAGTGTGCAAAAATGGATGTTATTTACGGATAACGCGATTGCAAGAACATATATCATATGTATACTTGTAGTTAATAAACCTAAGCTACTAATTATCGATTGATAATCACTTAGATTTTATCTCTTCTTACAGTAACTAATGAAAGATTTTTTATAACTTATGCGGATCATTAAAATATACAGCAGAAACTGCAATGAAGTAATACGCGCCTACTAAAATTTCCAGCTTCATTAATTATATACAGTTGTGAAAATAATTAGTTTGTAAAATGCGTACAAAAAAGGAAAACCTCAATTAGAATGCGTTGTAATAAAATAGAATTCATAGACGACCTCTGTGTTGAAATCATTTTACTTGCAAAAGAAGACAATAAATGTTTAATATTCATTGGTTTAATAAAAGCCTGGCATACTTAGATTTTACAGTACTCTATTTACATTCATGATTTGCTTTCGAATTGACTAGCAATAATTGTTTACGTTCTATTTTTGCTCGTTTGCAAAAAAATATTATTATGGTTGTTATTTTTATTATTTAACATTAGGTGTTAGCAGCACAAGGAAAAGATCACAAATGACAAAAATCTTAGTGAATCTTGATTAAATCCAAACTCATAACTTTTTGTTAACTATGACACACGTAAGTCAAGGATTACCAGTTATGCTAAAACTTCCTATTGATCTTTTTGACAAAATAGCAACCATTGTATGGGTTCTTTAGTCTTAATCTTTTTTACAAAGTTCTGGTAATTGTTAAATTAGATATTTGAAGTCAATTTAAGTGGAACGCAGTTTTTAAAAATAACATGATAGAAAAGTTGCTCATTTGTGACTCTTTTCCTAGGTCCTGGATCACACTGTATATGTTTTAGCTAATTCACGAAATCTTTCCGTTTTTATTGAACGCGCTAGATATCTTGAATCAGGATACGAGCTTGCGAAGTCAAGTGTCCTTAGAATCCGAGTGAGTCAAAAATGCTTCTCACTAGTCAACAAGGCTTCATTTATCATACATTACTATTAACGTTTCTCCAATCATTTTAGACGGAGCTACGGTTTATAAAACTTTAACTGAGCTACAAAGTCAATTTCAAATGCCAAATCCATATGTAGCCTGGGTTTCTTGACGTCTTCTATTATTTGAATCCTCTGGTGTTCCAGCACAATCCAAGAAATCATCGATGTACTTGGTTGGCAACGATGACATCTGAACTTCTGTCCCTATTCTTCCCTCTCCAAAGAAAATACTTTGCAATGGTATTTTTCTTTTGAATTTGCACTATGATGTGACCATTAAATGAATTTTATGAAAAGAAACTTAATCAATTCGGCTCTGTGGACCAAATGTAATGATGGAATCTGAGGAAGACATGCTAGCGCAATCAGACTTAAATGGCAAGTTACTTTATAATAACCTTGATAACAAAAATACTGACACTGACAATTTTAAAGTATTTGACAGACATAAATTGACATAAAAATTATGAAACTGTAATTTCGACAGGACTTTGACAATTTTGAAAATATTGATGGAGAAGTCTTCAAGACTTATAATATACGATATCAGCAACTTGAAGGTTATTTTTTTTTCTTTTAGCTACCTAATCCAGAACTGACCAGCTAACACTTCTGAATTCTAGAAGGTTACAGAGACCATCAAAAAGCAGTTTGCTGTAATTGCTTCCACATCATCTTTATCACAGGAAACAAATTTCAGAAGACAGTTACTGATAACCGCTTCGGCTTCCTTCATCAAGTACTAGTCGCTAAGGGTAGAATGACATTCCTCTTCATATAATGAAAGGTTAGAAACTTGCTACGTTGGTCTTGGTCCAATTCTTTTAATAACTTCTTCAGCTTATTGTCAACCCCTTTTAAATTGGTTTAAGGAGCTTACCACGTAATGCCATGCTGCAGCTATCAGTACTAAGCGCTAGTGACTTCAAGGTTAACAATTCTTGCGGTCGAGTAATAGTTCCAGCGATTGTGAATATGCGAACAATACGAGAGATGTGAAATTCAGGAAGTTGGACTATTTTGGTAACAATTTTCTTCGCTCTCTTCAACTTGCAGCTTTCACATTGGTTTCGAGAACTTTGGACAGCTGTTCTTATGTCAAGAATCCAGAATCGTTGACAACTCGTTCTTCGATGTGATGATAGTAGTTATCGATAAGAAAAACTGTATCTGGATGTTTTAGATCCAATACAAGAAAAATCTTCATCCGATACAACAATATGGTTGGAAACCCAGAGCAATCTGTCTTGGTACTGTTCTGGAGTCAGATTCACAGTGAGCTAGATCTAGGTACTTACTTATTCTGTGATAGAGCAAACAGCAAACAAATCCATCTGACGTCTTCTGAACAACTTCTTTTCTGCATTTTTCAGCTTGCGAACTATCTGAAATACCTCCGATAGACACCAGACTCGGCTTCGTAAAAAAGGCAGTCAAGCAGAGGACGCCCCTCGGACCGCTACCTAAGAGACCCAAAATAAGGGCTCAAACACCTCCTTACCATTATCTTCGCCCAAGCCACCGACCATCCCCCCAATGTCCTCCACGACTTCTTAGATAACACCCTCTCTTGCCACAAGATAACCCCCTCCCGCAATTCTTTGCGTTTCAGTTACAAATACCAAGATGCCAGAGGCCACCAACCACGAAGCATATACTGGAGTGGTAGGCTGTGGTAATCTTGTAGGAGTGAACGTGCTCTGCACGATTGCTTCTGCAATTTGTTTTCAAATTCAAATAAAACAATGAAGAATTTCACTCTTCTGGTCTTTCTAAAACAACTATAACGCACTCTTGTCAATTTTATAACCGATTAACAAGTCAGAGTTGCATTAACATCAACTTAAAAACTCGGAAACAGAGGTGAATTGGATCGGAGTGCCGTAACACTCAGGGCCAAAATACAAATGGTAAATTTCCAGGTGTCAAATGCACCCCAGTCCGTCCCTACTTGACGAGAGATACGTTGAATATTAATTTTATGGTAATTTATGGAATTCTAGATTTTTTTCCTTACTGTTGTTGCTATTGCTTGTTCATCTTCAAAGATTTCTGGAGGTGAGTTTGCACATATATTGTTCGCCTTTAACTGTTTCAATATAGTTAAAACAATAAAGATAATAATTCAATTATATTTTTTAACTATTTATAAGCACGACAATGTCAAGTATTTTTAATTCTTTCCGTACCAAAGCTAATTAAATGTCCTAGTTTTACATAAACGGGTGCATATATGGTAGGTACCAGAGGCCAACAATCGGTTGGTTTTGATTAATGTGTAAGAAACCAAGGCCTATTCCTTGTATAAGTCGTGCATTTTCGTACCTTTCACTTGTGTTAGAAGCAAGACTATGGACGACTTTATTTTATTTTAAGACGCAATAACAACATTGAGTAATGCTGCACATTGCAACTGATCTTCTTGTTTTTGTTCCACAATGTTTCTGCACGAGTCAACAGTAGGTAATTGTATAAAGCACAGCGCAGTATAACCATAAATAACACCCACTGCTATTGTAAGGCTAATGAAGCTAATTATGCAGCCATTACATTAACTACTGACAAATTAATCTTTTGAATAAGTTATATCTCTTTAAATTTATTTATAGACTGTTAAGAAAGGAATATTGGAATGGTTTTAGTGAAAATAATGTATGAAAATCTGAAACCATATAGTAATTACTTTTCAAAATTCAGAATTATTGCAATAAACCTTTGTATCAAAATTCATACTAAGGAAATTTAGTTAATTGATAATAATTACACGTTTACACAACGCAAATAAAATAATGGTTGGGCTGGAATTAAACATTCGACATTCTACCCCCTACAAGATATGCAACACACATCACCTTATCTGTATTCCACCATCATGATACTATCTAAAATGTTAAAATTTTATAAAATAATATACCAGAAATAAATTGTAGTTTAACTTATAACAATTTTTAAGCTTTTTATTAATCGAACAAAAACAAAAATACAATACTTCGTACAAAAATAAAATAAAAATTACATTCAACTTTGCAAAACTACATACTACATAATTTAAGTTTTAAATACTTTTATCACACTATTTTCATTGTTAAAATTTGCCTAAATAAAGTAATCATTAATTAATTTTACCATTAAGTAGATGTAATACTTTAGCTTCAATATTAAAAAGATGTTCATCATTAATATGAGGAGCTATTTCTCTCATAGCTTTAGCTAAATTACATAAATATTCAACATTTGAACCACTTGGACCCACCGAATTAACTATTTGCTGAGCAATACTATTATCGTCTGCCTCACCAGCATAATTTAAGTTATCTTTTGTACCAACATAAATAGTAATTTCAAAGGGCTGTAAATCTGAAAACTTTGGATAAAACACAACCTTCATTCTTTTATATCCCCCCTTCTCTCTATAATCCAAATGATTTACAACCTTCTCAATATCTTCATCTTTAATCTTATATGCAATTCCCCACACATGGAACTAAAAATTATATTCCTATTATCTAGGTACGACACAATAGCACACAAAAGTTATACCTCATCATGACTCGGTACTAATGTAACCACTCTTCCTGGCTAAAACAATTACAACAATAAATAATACAATTCTAATAATATGAGAATAAATTTACTCGTTCTGGAGTGCCCCGATGATCTGTACTATGTTGATAAAATTTTCTTTCGAAACCTTTAACATAACCCACAATTCTAGTCTCAAAAGGGAAATCAACTTTCCAAATCAATGAACCGTAACCAAAAACCCACATCACTATAAATTTTATTTGAAAACGTTTTTCCAACCTCACAAAATTAGTTATCACAAAACTGTCAGCATCTACAAAATAATTATATACGACATTGACCGAGATTAACCGAGTCGTTTTCGGTATTTAATGTACAGGATATTTCAGAATTATATCAACATTATGAAGCTAAAGTATTATACTACTTTATTGTTGCAGTAAAGTCATGTCTGGTTGTTAAATGTGACACGAAATTATGATACGGAGTTATTTACACCATCTGAATCGTCTAGACTAGCTGTTTCGACTGGTATAACCTCCAGCGTAAAATTATAATACTTTACTATTTTTTCCAATGTGCACAATTTCAGAACCCGGAATTTCTCCAATTTCTAATTACTAATATGTATATAAAACTTCTAAAATCTTCTTAAAAATGGCTTTCTTGTTACATTGGAGGTATTAGCAGTCCACCGACGTAGTAGGTCTAGTTGAATTTCTACCCTTTTGGGATGAGGTCAAAATCTTCCTTCTGAAAACAAAATAGAAAAAATACCACATTTATTATTATTGACAGTCTGAATATCAAGACGGCAGTACGTTTACATATTTTAGTTACTTTCGGGATTGTCAAGTTTGTTTCTGACTTAATCTAAGCCAGAGCTACCATCCCAATGGGGTAAAAATTGGAATTTATAAGGCATTTAATAATGGTTTGTTTTCTGTCTGCATAATAATAAATACATAAATCTACAGGTATGCAAAGAATCAAATTTAAATCTAAAGTTTATGGCGCGAAGAGAGAGTGTGTGCTGCCTGTCAGAAGAGGAAAGAGTGCAAATACGGAAACGAAAAAAGGTTGGACATGGAAGGAGGAGATCATCGGCAACGGCCGCAAGCGTTAGATGATCTGTGAATGGAGTGTTGTTACATTAAATGCAAGTATACAATACTTTTTATTTTTATTTCAATTCCCTCCAAATGTTGGAGAATAGAGAGGGTTATCATTTGATTTTCGAATAAGAAAATCACGCTGGGAACCGAACCGTACGAAGCTGCGCCCCAACGTATAGGGGAGAGTAGTACACAGTGAGACGAAAATTAGATTTTTTGTCATAAAATAAAGCGTCTTAATAAATTAAAATAAGTTGATATAGGTTATGAAAGAACAATCATTTGGGAATATAATTATCGCTTTATGGTACTGAAATTTATTAAGTAACATCATAAACTACATTACAAAGAATATGTTCCAAATGTCTCACCGTGTACCAACTATCGTATAGACTGAGACGAGCTGGAGTACACAGTGAGGCAAGGGGAATAAACTGAAAAACAAACTATAAAAAACAAGAATTTAACAATTATTAATATATATAATAGTGCAAACAAATCTAAATCTAGAAACGTTTATTTTTGACCGGGTTCGGCTTTGGAAGCACCCATTTTATTTCATTTTTTTGTACAGCAGCCATATCAGGTGTTGCAGGAAATACAAAACAGCCCCCCATTTTTCTGCATTTACGCAAGAAACTAACTTCATATTCATTTCCATGAACAATTTCTGAAATAACTTTCGCTATATAAAATATTTTATTTGGAAATTCAACCAAGACGAAATCATTTATTTCAGGTTGCTTAAAGAAATCTGGTTCCTTTTCTAAATCTGGAAACCAGTAGTTTTCATCACCCGAAGAGTCTGCTAAAGTAACACTTACATCGTTGTCGCTATCACTGGAGTCAGAATCTTTACAGACATATGACTCGGCAGCCGGCTTTTTAGGCTTCTTCAATTCATCTGTATCCCGATCTGCTAGAACACGTTTAGTCTTTTTCATGCCTTTTCTTGTGTTTAACTCTTTCTCCTTTTCCTTTTCAATCAATGCATGTTTCTCAGGGGAGTCTGTGATAATCTTGCTTTTACCCCTCTGCCGTGGTTTTCGATTAGTTTTTCTGGATGCAGCTTTGGGAAATCCTCTAAAAGCCTCAGGTGGTACAAAATCAGTACTACGCTTGCCATCAGTCTTTTCAGTATTGTCAGTAGAATCACATTTAAGGTTAGTCTTATTGGTTTCTTTGTTTAAGTCATGATTCTTGGGTGCTTGAAATGAAATCGATGGAGATTCAAGGTCTATAGGACGATCTGTAACCGACGCATTTAAGAAATCTGCCTCGGAAAACACTGATCTATTTAATGGGTATATTCCACTTCTTTTGAAGCCAGCGATAATATTGGCAGGTGTGAAAGCTTTCGGATGAGCCTCACCCACACACTCAGCAACTTGATATATCGTCATCGGAATGCCGGGATTTCTTAACATCCAAGAGTCCACTGCAGCATTGTAATAAGACTTAAAAGGTCCGAAGACACTGACGTCAAGCGGTTGCATGTGGTGGCTACAATGTGGGGGCAACGTCAATATGTTGACTCCGAACTTTCTAGCTTTTTCTACAGTGGCTAGAGAAATATGACTTTCATGATTATCATATATTAATAACGTTGGATTTTCAGAAGAACTGTTGGTAAATTTAATAAAATGATCTAATACTTGAATAAAAAGGTCACTCGTCATCCATCCACTCGTGTTGGCTAGGCCAAGAGAACCTGCTGGGGCACCCGCAAGCATGTGTGCTTTGAAGTATTTTCTTGGGAACACTAATGCGGGTGGTAAATATGTGCCTGCTGCAGACACTATAGAACATATTGTTATCAGCGCACCTCTCTCTGCACTCGTACATTGATTTACTTGTTTGGAACCTTTTTCTGCAAGTATCTTTCTTGGTTTGTGCGTTGTAGTTACTCCTGATTCGTCAAGGTTGAATATCCTATTTCCGTCGGCTACTTGAGGTATGCGTCTAAGAACACTCTCCAGGTTATCCAAAAACAAACCTACATTATAAGGATTGAAAGATGTTAGTCTGCTCAAGCTACATGCTTCAGGTTGTCTAATACTGATATTTCTACACCTTTTCAAAAAATGCCTCATCCATTCTACTCCAGCTGACTTACAGACGTGCCAAGAATCTGGAACTTTAATGTTATTTCTGATTGCCATTTCAAAAGCAAGCTTTCGACATTCTTTAGTTGAAATTCCGTATGCCATTTTACTGCATTTGGTGATGTATTCACCCAGTTCATCTTCTTGTTCAGCAGAAAAGATGCGCCGGACAGCATAATTTGGTGCCATGCCTGCTAAGGGAATATCCGGATTTCTTCGCTTCTTTGTTACATATCTGTGAAGTGTTTGGAATTTAATATTAAATCTTTCAGCAGCAGCACGTATGGAATAATTGTCTTTTAATACCAAGTCAACAGCTGCAGACATTTGTTTCGCTGTAACCGTTCCTATTTTGCGCTCTTTAGGTTTTCTACCCATCTGAAAACAAAAATTAACTAATTTTAAAATGGTGGTTCACAGTGAGACAGTCTCACTGTGAACGAAGCCTTGCTCAGGAAAACAATCCGTATATGCTATGTAAACGTTGTAATAAACTAATATGCTTTTGTGGTTAGGTTAAAAATACATTAAAAAATTAATACTGAAAATATTTTTCAATAAAAACCAACTACTGTATGCAGACAATTAACGTCTGTAGATGCCATTTAGTAACGTCTTACCTTGAATAATGATTAATGTCAGAATCTACATCTATTTTGTGTATATAGCACTTACTGGAACTTCTAGGCGCCAGATTTAAAATAAACTTTAATGTCTCACTGTGCATTATGTCTCACTGTGTACTACTCTCCCCTATTCTAAATGTCGAGAAGTGTCATGGCGGATTTGAACATGCAACATAATTTATCTAAGGTACTTTTAACTTTATTCTTTGTCTATCTTATATAATTTTGTATTTTGTTCACAATAAATTCTTCCCTGCTTATTTTTTTATAAAATCAGTTTGCATGATAACTTTATTTTGTCTGACTTGGTTTATGTAAATATGTAAACGAACCATATCTAACCATCAAATACTATACATAACCATACTTTCAGGTTTTTTTGCATGCTGCATTAGTCTTTTTAGAATGCTGTCAGAATTCATCTTCCTGAAGGGCATACAAAATGAATTTTTACTGTTCTTATGCCAGTAGTTGATTTTATTTACTTTAAACTTATAAAATACATAAGAATACAGCATTAACATCAACACAAGTGCATGTAGAACATTTGAAATCAGCTAAAGATTAGTCCTTTTAAAATGCTGTTACTTGGCAGTCAAATTCAATCTACTGGAGGAAAACCAGCGTATAGTTATTAATAAATAATAATCCGTTCTTTTCAAACGCCATCCGATGACTTTCAAATAATGGACGATAATATGGATATGTTCGAACAGATGTCACTACTTTTACTCAACAAACTAAATTTTGTGTTGTGTTGATTTTAATGCTGTATTCTGCTAGAAGATAACATCAGCGATCAGCTACCAGCACCACACGGGTAAAATACATGAAAAACGTTTAAAATCAGCTTAAAATAGTAGGTTGTGTGTCCTCCAACAGGTAGCACGAAGTAGACTATAGTTGAATTTTTACCCTTTTGGGTTGGCGGCACAATCTTCCTTCTCGTTTTGTGTTTAGTTAAACAACAGAAATAGAACACAAAACGAAAACGGCACTGCGTTTATTAATTTATTAATTGGCAGCCTGAAAATAGAGGCGGCAGTGTTTTCACGTATTTTAGTTGCTTTTAGGGTTGTCTTGCTTGCTTTTGATTTAATCTAGGCCTTACGTAAAGTTACCAGATAATGACGTCGTCCCAAAAGGGTAGGAATTGCATGATATCACGGTTGCTCTTAAGCAGTCAGCTGATAATTGATGTCGGAAAGTATGTCGAGCATACTGTTGCTGATTAATAAATAAAATCAGAATGATTATGATGTATAATAGTGGTGTTCGGGAACAACGATTGCATATATGGATTGCAGCCTGCGAGGCAACCGTGGTATTGACTAGCCTTGGGCGATCTTTTTCTGCACAAGATGATTCGAATCAGAAGTAAATGTGAAACCGAATCGAAAAATAAATTTAAGAACCGATTTGTATTGAATCAATACAAATTGATTCAAGCAACCAATTCATGTCAATTAAATTTCAAATAGTTTCAATTTGAAGTATTAATAAATATCTTAAAATTATACAGGGTGTTCTAAAAAACCGTGCACAGGATGTTTCAGTGTATCATTGTGTTATTAATCCTTCATTGAATATGATTCCTCATTAGCCTCGATAATGGTGATGTCAGAAATTTTTCGGATCTAGGGTTGAATTAATGCCGAGGCTGTATGACCTTGTAGTTTTGATTGAATCGATTTTAGTTGATTGAATAGAAAATAGATTTATTTTCTGAATCAATTTTTGATCCATTGACAATGTGTTATACCTACTCTTCTGTTGTTCTGCATATTAAATAGATGAAATGAAGTACTTCAACAAAATGAAAAATTGAAGCGTGAAAAAATGAACTTAATTTTTGCATCTTTCAAGATCTTTCTGTCTTCTGTTTTTTTAAATGTTCTCTTTTGTTTTGTATATATATTGCCAGAAATAACTATTAAAACTGTATTTTTATACCAAATCAATTTTTGTTGTCTTTTTTAATGTTTTTCAACTTTTATGGTTAATTTGATGAAAACCTGTTAAACTCAACATTCTATAATTGTTGTAAGCTTGAATTAAAGAAACATAAGCATCGTGCAGAAAGTTATGTGATGGTATTTAACTTATTTATATTGATAAACAATCGAAGTGTTCTTGAATTAAAACTGGCATAGGAAGTAAGCTGTACCAACTTTGATTAATGTTATGTCTTTTAATTTAATTTTATATATTTAGTTGATGCTTAGTTTAAAGAGAACTGATAAATAAAACACCAAAGTAGTAAAATGATATTTTTATTGTTAAATGCTACCAAAACGACACTCCATACCTACACTTACAATAAAATCTTATTAGTAAGATTACAAATACGAGTGATGTTTGGACGACGGTTACTTCTCTTTAGCATTATAAACAAACATATATCATTAATAAATATATAGATTTTTGTATTAAGAAAAACAGCTGGTATATCTAAATAAATTATATCTAATTCTATCTAAATTGAGTGCAAACACTGGACATCAACACCAATATATCAAAATTAATATATCTCTTTTCAATACTATTTTATTTTAAATTTCTTTGCACATATAAAATAGTTTGAACTGTCAACAAAATATGAACTATATACACAGTAAGCAGCTAAAAAAAATGAGTGGTATCTGATTTGGTACTTTCAATGTAATAGTAACTAAGAAAATTTATTGTAAACTATACCGAGTGCGGAGTTTCAAACCCGTACATAGGACAATTTTATTATTAATTTATTTTGCTAATTCTGAGCATTTCTTGGTTAATTTATTGGTGCCAGATTGAGAGGAAACTTCTATCCCATCGATTGATACCATTACCTCCCCGTAGGTTCATTTGGGGAGTAGGAATTACAAAAATCTGAATCCCCATGCATTGTCCTATGTACAGGTTTGATTTCCAAGTAGTGCCACAGGTTAACTAACAGTCCAATGTTTCACTTCAACAGATTTGTGGATTCTATTGCTCTCTCTTTCCAAGCAACTCCCAGAGCTTGTGATTTTGACATGCACTGCGCAAGCAGCACAGTGTGGTATGCACTTTTCAGAAAACGCGCGTAAAAGAATAGGCATGGTAAACTCTCAGAGCTGCAAATGTAAATGTGCAGAGACAAAAAATGGGAACATTGGTGGTATAGGGAGTGAAATATCTGACTCCTATTTAATCTGTGGTATTGTTAAGTATTGTTCAGCAATCTAATAGAAATATATTTGGCTGTAAATATGCTTGAAATAACAAATCAAATACTATCAGCACGATTAATAAATTAATTAATAGATATATCTGTAGTTTTACTCTTTACTGGGATACTGAAAACAATTACAATATTAATTAATTACAACTGTATGTATACAGGCATGTTAAAATATTAATTAGTTACATCATTCACTAATATAAACAACTTAAAAATATGTTCTCATACAAAAATAAGCGGTGTTACATAGTTCATTGCAGAAGATTTTTAAGGCATCTAAAACAATTTTATTATATTATAGATGTGTTATTAAAGATGTATAAAATAATATTAATAGATGTTTACATCAATCAGTGTAATAAAGCAAATAATTCTTTTGTACTTTAAGTGTATAATATATGTAACAACTCATTATATATAAATAAACCATTATTTAGTGAGCCTTATCTGTTTCTGAATTTTAAAAATTTTAAGAAGTTGGATAAATAATAATTTATTCAACAGCAATATCAGAGAAAAAATAATTCATTTTCTGAATATTGTCCATTCGATCATAATCACAAAATCTACACTGCAATGTACCACAAGTTCATTTAGTGTTTACACTTAATACATCGTTTTAATAAACTTAACATGCACCTAAACTCATCCAATTAGCACAGGCTCTTTGTTTTTTTTTTGTTTTGATAAACATTAAAGCTTTATATCACCCGTATTTTAAAAAATTTGGTTGACACAAAAAGGATAAAATACTAATTTGCCACAAACAGATAAAATTTACTATGTCTATTAAAAAAATGAAATTTCTGAAAGCCCAATTAGTGTACTTTGCTCTCTAGACAGTCATGCCAGCTATACATCTTGACTATTGTAAATTTAACGCCCTTTCTTTTCTTATTTATTTACTTCTGTAGAATGTCATAGTAAAGCTACAAAAGTTATAAAAATTACCTGAAATTAAATGTTTTAAAAATAAAATAAAAATAATAAAAAGATGTTATTGATAGATTAAGCTTACTAACAAATTATTATTTGTTGGGAGTAACAATAAATGTCAGTTCATTAAAAGATGTGTTATAACTTAGAAAACAATAAATATTATCATTACCCTGCAATGAACATTACAAAATGGTAAAAGAAAGTCATGTGTCTACATTAATTACTACTAATTTAATTAAATAATGACTGAGAATGTTGAGACGTCAACAAAGCTGCATAATTTGAACAAAAAAGTACAGAAAAACAAATTAAAGAGGTAATGTCGACATAGTCATATTCTTATTTACAATGTTACGTAGGGTCGTGTTAAGGATTATAAACAAAAGGATTGCCAGATCCCTATACTCCAATGTATTGCACGTCTATGACATAAGTCTTCAACAGACGCAATTATAACTGCAGTCTTCAGCATACATTCTTATGTTATGGATATTTGAATTTTGTTAAAAATTTTATAAATGTTCGTATCATCCTGTAATTTTAGACAGGGTACAGATATCATTAAGAAATCAACTGAAGACTTCATAAAGGATTAAATTTCAATTGAGATTTAATGTATGTAAAGGTAGCATAGTTGAAAAAGTAAATTTTACAGGAGTGTGAAAGAAACGTGATTAACGTGAGATTGTTAATTTCAGGTTTTTAATTGTATCTGTCAACATTTTAAGTCATAAATATAAGTGGTACACAATGTGTCTTTGCTGCAGTCATAGTGTGCGTTATCTCATGTATTTCTTTCCAATTATGTACCATGGGAAAACAGTCGTACCGTATATGCATGTACTGAAGAATTGTCAAACAATTTGTAGGAAATGTTTCTCTTTTCACTATATCTGTGTTCTTGGACTTGATTCATTTTTAAAAATTACCCATTAAGTCAAAATCATACTCTGCAATCATTAAGAAGTCAATGAACCATCACATGTGATGATGTGACATTTGTTTCCCCATTTAGACGCCATCTATTGAAAATAGAAGTTTAGTAAAGAAAGTTAGTATTATAATAGATAATTAATTACAAAAGAAAACAAAAGATTGTTAGTTAACCTAAATACAGGGTGTCCCGTAAATGGCGCATAATAGCATAACATGATTCCTTAATAAAATTCAAGCAGAAACTAAAGTATAACAATATATTCCCAATGGTTAATTTTCGAGTTATAGGGAATTCAATTTAAAAGTCTCATCAGGTGAACACATCCAAAGAATCTTAAATATCTGGATATTAATGTTTCAATTAATCAGAAAAATTTATTGTGGAATATAAATCTCTCAATTTCAAAATTATATAAATTCATGCAAGTAGCATTTTTATGCAGATGATTTGCAAATTTACAAACCATTGAACCTGACAAAATAGTCAAAGTCACATTGCAATAAACCATGATTTGAAACCACTGTTTGATATTTCTACTAAGCAACAATTAAAACTCTAAAGTCTTACTCTTAATCAAGAACCGAGGTTCAGACTGCACATCTCTAAGCATCTCCAAAGTGCATATTGCAATCTCAGATTAATCTACCAAGATCAGCATGTTTTAAGTGACAAATTTTAACACCCCCCCCTCTCTCTCTTTATACACCAAGCACACCAGTAAGTAGTGTGCTTACTGTGCACCCAGCGTACATCCAAACTGAATTTCTGAATGGTTAATACAGAACATCCAGAAATGACTATTTTTTATTTCTTAATGCCTTGGACTTGCACACTCACACCAGGTGTGTAATTTCTGAACACAACCCAAGTGTAACGTATCATCTATGCAGACGGCTCCAATCGGTGGTCTCAAATGTGTAAGTGAGAAAACACTAACACGACTATTACTTAAGTTTAAAGCCCTATAAGCAATGCAGGGTTCAGAGTTAGTTACTTTTTCTCTGGTTTGTAACTTTTTGTTACTTTTTTCACATTCCAGTTATTTTTATTACTTTTTCAATGAAAAAGGTTCTTTTTTGAACTATTTTCAAACAAAACAAAAAATTCTTAAAGTTGAAATGAAAAACATTTCTCTTTAATACTGCTGCAACAGTGAATTTATTCCTTTTTTTTTGGTTACAAGAACTGTGAAACGTAACATATAGATGGTGTTCTTGTTAAATTCAAAAATCTGAGATTGAAGTGGTAAAAATTGTAAACGTGCTGCACACATGAAATTTCAACAACTAACAGAAACAAAATTTTCAGTTTTGCTGTTCAGCAAAATACACTGGCGAGCAAAAAATCTAGGTCACTTTGAAATTGTGATGTTTTAAGCTTATGTTTGCAAATTGTAAATCTAGTACTAGTAGGCTCTGAGTCATAAGTTTTTGGAGAAATGTTATCTGTGAGTATGGAGAAGACCAGGAGAAAGATATGTTCCAGTTTGTATTGACGAGTGACTTCCATTTGGTAGTGGGTTAGTCATGGTTTGGGCAGGAATCTCTTCAAAAGCACACAGAGTTAGACTTCATACAGAATGGCCCCTGACAGCTTATGGGAGTTCTAGATCATATTATGCCTTTCATGGTCACCATGGGCGAGTATGGCATTTTCATGCAAGATAATGCGAGACCTCACGTAGCGAGAGTTGTCAGAGAATATCTGGATGAAGTGGGCATTAGGCGGTTTAATTAGACAGCACTCATGCAGAAAGATTCAGTATTGGCTATTAACAATGAATTACAATTTTCAAATATAAACTTAGAACAGAAAATAACAAAAAAGCAACACAATTTCAAAGTGACCTAAATTTTTTGCTCGGCAGTGTATAACCTTTTTTGCAATGCTGTCAACAAAAATAAATCATGACCTACCCTACTGTTTTATAATTTAAAACCGATAATAGTTATAAATTAATTTAAAATTAAACAGAATTTTCTATTATATTGGAGTCAATCGTAGAAAAAGTGTTGTGTATGCCCTGGGCCATAGGTGTATTTTCTGGTCTAAATTAATTTTGCAGATCAAGACTGACTGAAACTACGTTTACAACCCTTGATTTGTAAATAACTACATACAACACATTATTGTCAGAGTAGCTAATGTGAAGGTTACTTTTTTAAAATGAAGAGTTACATTTTCAACTATTCTTTTGTAAAAAGTTACTCTGAACCCTGCAATGAGAAATTGTAAATAAATTAATGGAATTTCTCGAAAGAACTTAAACAAAATATTATGCTCTTAAGCAAATGAAATATATTTCTAGGACAATGTAAAAGGTTTATGTGCATGCATGCACGTATGATATACCAGTCTATCTATATTGTGACCATCAAAACAGTTATCATCTGTTTTTGAGAAAAATCAACTCCTTTAGCATGCGGCGTTTTTTAAAATGTAGCAATGCCAAATACACTATTACTTGATGACTAATTAATAACTTATTACATAGTATCCGTGTTGAATTACAAACTGCCCAGTAAAATTTACTATATATTTTGCACTTTCGTAATTATTTTTCTGTACAATTTGGAAAGTGAGAACAAAAAGGGTTGAGTTGTCAGGAAACTTTATAATTTTATACTATATAATCAAGAAAGGTTTTGCTAGAAGTACATTTTTGAATTTAGCACTAGTTCCTTGTTTTCAACGATGTGGTGCATTAGGAAGTGATCAAGATATACACCATAGAATTTATCATTTTGATCAGGGAAAAGTCAAGGAAAGTGAAATAATATTCTAAGTGGGAATCCTGATTGTTCCATTTTTGGTGGTGGTTAACCTCTTTTGCATTTCCACTCTTCATTTATAGATCTTAAAAATGTATCTAAACCAGACATTGGAAAGTTACTTTAAAAAAGTAGTTAGTTACAGTTACAGTTACAGTTACCTTATCAAAAAATGTAATTAGTTACAATTACAGTTACTTGATTTTAAAAAGTAACTAGTTACCATTACAGTTCCTGCAAATATGTAACTAAGTTACTTTACCGTTACTATCAGTTACTTTGATTCTATAAAGAAAATAAAGAAAAACTTTTTAGAATCCATTAAGATTCAAGGTGATTCTAATTAATTTTTCTTTGTATAAGCTTACTGTACAACTCTTAGAATTACACAATATGAAAATATGTATTTTCTGAACATCATCAAAACTAAATTTGAAAATCGATTATTCGAGTAACGCACAAGTAACGACCTGAAGTCGTTACCGTTACACACTTTTTGTAATTAGTTACAATTACTTTACTGCGTCTTTATAAAGTAACGCGTTACTTCCAATGTCTGATCTAAACATTTTGTAAAAATTACTGATATATTGTTTCTTGCTGTAATTCACGTCATTTATTTAATTCATATTAGGGCTGGGCACAAATGGTAATTTTGGTGGGTGATGATTTTGATTCGTGGGTACCCGTGACAAAAATTTATTTTTTCTCTTAAATGAGTAATTGCATGTGACTGATTTTTTCCAGTCAGTCACATACCCAGCTCTAATATCTAAAAGTTTTCTTTATGTAGAAATGTACTAAAACTAAAAATGATTTGTTTTTTGTTTTATTGACAATTAAGCACCGACCAAGATCGGTTTGTAATGTAATGACACTTAAGTATGGTGGCAAAAGCAATCGTGGCATCTGGCAAGTCCTCTATATGGGATCCTTGGGGTCATGTAACATTATATAATTTAATAATGAAAGACTTAATTGTTATTTTTAAAATGAAAATTTTACTAATGTTATGGTGTTATTTAATCCATATTAATTAAATTAAAAATAAATAAAATAATTAAATTCTTTGTCCACAAGAATACAGTACTGCTGTGACATTTTAAGTGTGATCTAGTCTTGAAGGACATTTGCTAATACTTAAAAATTTTTCTGTAATAAATCTAATTTTATATTTTAACAAACAGAATTCCTATTCCATTACGATAATACAATTAATTGCTTCTTTTTTAATATCAATGCAACATAAAGAATCTTGAATAATACTGTTATTAGGAAAAGATACTTAAATCAGTACTTCGAACTTTCGCAGCTTTATTATTACATTTCACAAAAGTATTTC
This sequence comes from Ignelater luminosus, assembly GCA_011009095.1. Classification (NCBI taxonomy): domain Eukaryota; kingdom Metazoa; phylum Arthropoda; class Insecta; order Coleoptera; family Elateridae; genus Ignelater; species Ignelater luminosus. The sequence goes on from VTPC01000560.1 coordinate 388,601, forward strand.
GTCATGTAAGAGAAATTGCAACCTATTTATTAAAAAGATACCTCAAAAACAAAATAATATGGTAAATTTGAGCAAGCTATTAGATGAGTGTTCCAAACAAATTTGACCAATATACAATTAATTGGAGGTGCAACACTGATGATTTGTAAGAATAAAAGATAAAAATATTCAGAGACGTAAAGATAATTCACATTAAAATTATGTGCTCGGGCAAAATTTATTCTAGAGTCTAAATAAAGGTATAATCCAGTGTTTCTCAAACTGCGTTGAAACAAGCCTTAACTAACTAAGCGACCCCTCCTATCATTTACCTTACGAGGTAGTAATGTTTTTGTGTTTTTTTTTATTAAACTTCTACAAATAAAGCAGCAAAGATTATCATTCTTTTTTTTTAATTTTTCACATCCTTTATTTTTGATATATTTGACTTTATGTGGTAATTTGTCTAAAGTACGTATATTAATATAAAACTTATTTATAAAATTTTAAACAGGTCATTCTAAAGTTATAAGAGAGATGTGGCTCTTATCTGGCCCCTTAAAGAAGTAATACGTACGGCAAGAAAAGAAAAGACAAATTCAAGAGAGAAATACTGCAGCAAATATATCTTTTATTATAAACCTAAAGGTATACCTAGTAATTAAGAAAACGAATTTGGTAGCATACCTACAATTAAATTTATTCCTCATTTATCCTCCCAATATTGAATTAAGTCAAAATCAAGAATACAGAACCCGTGCTAACAACAAATTTACTTATTTGCAAAAGTTAAAACATCTGCAAAACTGAATTCCAAGTAAATTTGGAAACTTAGTGGAAAAATACCAAACATTAGTAATTCGGTTTAAATTGTTATTATCGAAGAACATTTATAGACAATACCATTAATTAACTATTGCACTAAGCACTAAATAAACTAAATAAATAAAAGTGATTTATGTTAATATGAGTAATTTACAATTAACGACAAAGAAAAAAGAACAATTCGAGGACTGCACAGGAGGAAACGGATTTGGCACAGTTATCTTTATACAACCTAATCCAAATTCCACACCTGTTTCAATATTATGCTCTGAATACAAACTGTTGGGAAACTTTTAAAGATATAAATTACAATATTCTTTTCGCTATTTTACTAGCGTGTTGCACATAAATATATCACTGTGGTGTCAGTTTTCGAAATTAAAAACAAATGCTAAATTAATATATTGTGATGATTTTTTACATCTTTCAGTACTAGCAACTACTTGAGTTCAGAAAACAATTGATTTTTAAATAAATCTTAATACACACTGTTATATAGGTACATACACAATTTGTCTATAAAAAGTGATTTGTTATTAAATCTGATCTTATAGATATTATATATAAATGCTTCTATAGTTTACATGCCATCTTTTGCGCTTAATATAATTAGAATGTCATCATTTTGTTTTTAAATAAATACTCTAAAATTTCACAGCTCTATCCAAACTACCTCAGCAATGTGTATTCGTGTGTAAAAATAAGTGGATTCTATTTACAATTAGTAATTATCAGCAACAATGAAAAAGAGACATTTAAAAACTCTGTTGTCTCTTGTGTCACTAACATTAACTAAGATTAAAAAAAAGAAAATTAACATGTGGGCATAAAATACTTGGATTGCTTAGTATTTCTTTGTTTTACATGACTGTTTTATCGTTACAATGCAGTACGTTTCGTTATGTGTCAGGATTGATCCAAATATTTTACATCCCTACAAGACCATAATATGATATGACTGTTAACAGTTTGTATAACAGAACAATAAACTATGAACCAAAACCAACTTCCCAACAACAAACTAAAAAAAAGAAATATTAAGCACATCACATTTCATAGATAATTGGAAAATACCAATCAAGTCTAAGACACAAAAAAAAATGATAAGAGATGAGATTGAGCGAGTACAATGTGTTATAAACAGCCTACGTTATAACTCCATGTCCTCTGCTTCATTTTCTGAAAAGTCAGACATACTTGATTCACTGTCAGAACTTAAATTATTTTCTTGACCTCTCAATGCTTCTTCTGTTGCGTACTTACGTACATATTCTAAAAAATTAAAAGTTTTAAATATAAAACTTGTGTGACTTAAGTTATACATACAATGTGAATTTAACACATGACTTCATTCCCATTAGTATTTTATCTAATGTTACTGAATGATTAAAATAGAACAAGCTTTTATTGTGCGTTAATAATGGATTAGTAATATCATAAATTAAAGCTCAGATTTTATACAAAATGTCAATAGAATACTTCTGTTACTATATGAAACAAATTCATTTCATTAATTGTTTTTTATTTAATATTTTGCAGTTAAACAGTAAATATTCTTTTTTGTTAAAAATTATTAGTCAAATCTATTAAGAAATGAAAGGTTAGACATGTTTGCCTTAATTTCTTCATTCTAGATCATCTAAAAACATTTTATTACTGATGCAACTTCTTGTTAAAATCAGTTTGGTACAGTAAAATGCTAGTTGTGTGTGCTTGAAACTATCAAGTTTTGATTAGAAAATATATACTGTATTACAGGATCAGGATGTTTCAACAATTTGTAGAATATTGAAAAAAATTTAGTAATGCATCACAAAACCCTGTTTTAAGACTATTCGCAACTATACAAAGTGTTCTTTTAATAAAACAAAACTTACTGTACTGTAATAATATGCACTATATGGGTTTAAATTTAATCATTTTGGCACATTTTGATTTTTTTGTTAAAGTTTTTCCTAAAATTCCCGTCATCCTGATTTTAATAAAAGAACCTTTTGATATCTTACAAAAACATTTCCTTAAAATTAATTTTATGTTCAAATTGGATGGTTTTATTACATGGAGTGATTCATATGCAAGTCGCTATTTTTTTTTTATTATGGATACTCAAACATCAATTTTCATCCAATCTGTAATTTCAATTTAAATTAAAAAAAAAAGAAAAGTCATTGTTACATTTTTATAGAACATTCTGTGTAGTTGAAGATAATCTTAGAAATCTACTTTGCAATATTTTTTAATATTTCTGCAAGTAATGCTATCTTCCAATTACAGATCGTTGGAACACCCTGTATGTAGTTTGGTTAATATTGTTAATCCATTCTTGGGCTCATATTATTTATCACGTAACATTAATGATCTTTGTTGAACTTTAATACAATATATTTCATAGCAATATCTTTTTGACTACAGTATCAGTTGCAAGCGTGTGATATGGGGTACAAAGGGTTGAAACTATTGGTAGGCAGATTGTTGTCAGATTGCTAAGAGTTCTTTACACAGCTCAATATAGCTATGGAATTTTAAACTAAACACAATTTTAACACTGTAAACAAAGTTCAACTATTTCAGTTTAGCAAAAGAAGCTCTAGCAGATAATCAGAAGATCACTTTAGCTTAATATACACCATTGCAAATAAGATGTAGTAGTTAAGTTTGTTTGAGCAACAATTAAAACTTGTTGATGTCATCAATAAAGCTGTTTGGGATGTTGTAAATGAATTAAACAAACCCCGTAAGAATCTAACTTTAAAACTTAATAGTGAAATTGAGGAGAATCCATCAGTAATTGATTCAAGCTTAAATCACTTCTTTCAACAAGCTCATATGGAAATCATAAGATTCCTGGCAATAAGGGCATTCCTACAAATAATAATACGAATTTCCAGCCAAACTCTATATTTCTAAATCTTTTTAATCCAAATGAATGAATATCCATTTTATGTAAAAACCTCAAAAGTAAAATGTCTTCCAGTCCAGACAATATACCGAGTCTTCTTATAAAAGATAGCTATTCCGCTTACTTCTCTGGTAAATCTGACATTTATCAATGGCAAATTTCCATCTTCTCTGAAAGTAGGTAAGCTAATACCTGTATTCAGAAAGAAGGATCCACAAGCTATAGAAAATTATAGACCAATGTTACCAATATTGTTTCAAAATTTTTGAATACTGAATTTCTTGATCTGAACAGTTATGGTATTATTAATCCAAGCCAGCATGAGATTTCTCCTGGTAAGTGAGCTCTTAGTGCAATGACAGTTTTTTCATAATCTCTCCAGAGCATTCGACTGCATTAATCATGAAATCTTATTAAATTATTTTTGCAGGAAGTGAGAGGTATGCCATACAAATGGATTGAGTCATTCAAGCAATATGTATCCTATCAAAAATGTCAGAACTCTTCCGTTAGTGAAATAAAATGAGGAGCAGTAGTAACATTTTTATATAAATGACTTAAACCTACTCAGAAATGAGGGGTCTTTTACTTTTTATGCTGATGACATATCAGGAGGAAAGTAAATGCAATAATATTCTTTCCTTAATTAAGAAAAAACCAAGATGGTAAGATTTCATAATAAACAATAAAGGATTACAGTCTACTGTAATTATTATTATTATTATCAAACCATTGTTTCAAAGGTGCTGTATCTTGTATACTATTGCACTTTGAACATTTAACATTTTCGAGCGTTTGGTTCTACAAAACCAAACTTCATAATTGAGTCTTCTGCTTACTTGATGAACACATTAATTCAACTGTCCTGTTCATCAAGTAAAGCATTTATCATGAAAACAACCCAAATAAAATTATGTTTAGATCAACATGCTCACAGAAGCCACTATGTGGTACACCAGATGAGGCAGACCCAACATATGGAAACAAACAGAACTCTTGACATTACCGAAAAGTAATTAAAGTCAAATATCAAGTATCAAAATTAAGTAAGCATTGCATTAATAAAAGTTTGCCTTTGGGCTGTATTTTGTGGTATAACAGAAAACGATCATAAAATCATTTTTTGTGACTAATTCATAAGGTGTCAATAAATCAAAAGTTCTTATTAGATGGCGCCTTAATATTTTCATGCTGTTAAATGTTATACTCGATTAATATATAACCAGTAACTTTCATTACCCTCCACTGACGAGTCCAAACAAGGACGAAATGATCGTCTGGAGGTATGTTAGTTAATGCTTGAACGAATTTTTATTTGTAGGGAGACAATATATGGACCTCTTTATTCTTTATTTATGATTAAAAAGATTTTATACTCTCATGGTTTGTAACATCTCTTCAGTGTACCAGATATAACAGACAGTTTACATTTTATATATTTTTGTTAATTTTATCTGTACTAACTTTCAAACTTCTGTTATAGGTTAAATAGAGTTCCACAGTAGCTAATTTGAGTCCCATTCAGGTAAGTATTACATTAAAACATAAGGTTGCACTATGGTTCTATGAACAGGTAGGCATTCAGTATTGAGTAGAGATTTCAACAGAAGACTAGAAGCCAAAAGGTTCTAATGCTACATATATCCAAGTCAGTCTATGTTTCCTTCCACCTTACTAGTAGCAAGGTTCCTGTTATTAAAAAATGTTTTAGAAATTTGACCGTGTTATTATATGGTATGTAACTTCAAATAGAAAAATTGCATATCCACAAATGTAAAAATGACAAACTGTTCTAATAATAAAATCTATGGTAAGTTACACTGAGATTCAGAATGGCAGTCAATACAAACATACTACAGAAGAACATGAATAAATAAGAGTCAAGAAAAACAAATAAGATACACAAGAATTCAGAAAACAATAGACATAAAGAACAAAAGAAAAGAAACAGATTTTGAATTAGTGGAAATATGAAAAAGGAAAGAAACTGAAAAAGAATGAAATGAGAAGATGTGAATTGGCCAAAACCAAAGTACAAAACATACAACAGCGATAGAAGGTCGAAGAGAAAAAAAAACAGGTGAGAAGAAGGGAAAACAAAACAAAAATGACCCCGCTTGTTGGCCAAAATGAAGAACAAAGAGAAAAAGGAAAGGTTTGAGATAGAAAAAGAAGGTACATGAATAAAATAAGCATTTATGAAATAAAGAAGGTTAAGTGAAACATGTAGAGAAGAAAACAAAAATAAAAAAAAGGATCAAGAGATAAAATACAGAGAATAGACAAAAAGAAATGGAAAAGGGAGAAAGAGCAGACTTTTAACTCTAATTTTATACCATATCTGCAGTGCTGTATCGAACAGACCATTTTGGATTTTTAAATTCCAATCACCACTATTGGCAAAAAATAGTACTAAAATGTGCTTCTTGGAGCTGATACCTAAATCTTCAAAAAAGACCACTGTTCATTTTCAGTAAGTATCCCAAATTAGATAATAGACACTATATTTTAAATTTTTCAGAATTTCTCAGCTTTTCTTCTTCACTGGAAGATTTCCCTGGTTTTTCAGTATTTGGACAAATTTCCTGAACTTTCTGCATAATATAATTCCATGATTTTTCCAGGATTTCCAAGTTGCTGCTGACATTATATGGAAAACATTTTTATTGTTGATTTCTCAAAAAACAAAACTCTTGATGACCGGGTTTGCTTCTTGGTGAAAGAAGAGATAAAGATTAGTATTATAGGAAGGACAAGTGAGCTGTGTTCATTTATACCATCAAATTAATGATGCCAGTATCACAAGGATTATTCTTAAAGTTGCCTTACTGATTTTCTTTTAATCTTCCAATAACCTGTAAAATGGATCTTTTCTAAAAGTTTTTAGTATTCCAAAGTGTCTGATATTTGGATAAATTTCTTAAAGTTAAACAAATTAGATATGGTATTTGATGTATTGAGTACTGGTATCGATTCCTAAAATTTTGGCATTGAACCAACTCGACCATCAGCTTGTAAGATCTTACAGAACAACATTTTTGTCAAGTATTACTTCAAATGAACTGTTTTGCACAAGATACATATGATTCAATAGTTCATTTAAAGTAATGGAACTTGGATCTATATCAACTGAACTTGAACAAAGAACAACTCAGTCAATTTATCCAAGACCACAAATAAATGGCACTGGTTGAATTGATAATGATCAAAAGGTTTTCCATGTTCTAAAGGTAAAATGCAGATTTGTTCATCAAACCATACACAGTTTATCATTCTGATTTATCTGTCATTGTTTATGTTAAAGTGAAATAGAATATTCAATATGTCCCAGCACAGTCATTATTAACATTGCTTTACAAATCCTACCATGACTTCAAAAATAACAAAATAGATTATCCTTCACTTCACTTCACAGTTCAACCAGAAATGCCATCAACTTTTAGTTTTCAAGAGCAAATACTTTTTTCCCATACAAATTTCCATCATCAATATGTAGAAGGTTTCACCAGAAAAAACTTTAGAAAAGTGTTGAAAAGATTTTGTTACTTTGGCATTGTTTGCTATTGCAAACCAATGAAGCACACATAATAGTCATAATGTTCATTTTATTTTATTATTTAAACTTCATTATTGAAATTTATAACATCAAAAAAATTGTTACTGTAATCCATCATTTGTGTTAATTAGATTTAATGAAATATCGTAGCTCATGTGGACATATTTGAGAATGCATCAAAAACGAAGGTGGTGTTTTGAGCAAATTGGATCAGGTAAGTTATTCTTTAATTGAATGAATGGTTCTTCTCGCTGCTGACTCATTATTTTGTTTCACGTTAACACGTCCAGTAAATTAAAAGCAATAGTAGTTTTATGAATGAGATTTATCCAGTCTTACGTTTCTATAATCAGCATAGTAATTGATAAAATTATTTATAAACAAAGATTAATGAAGGTCAGGCTACCTACTCTCAAGGTATGAAGAACTTGATAATGTGTCAGATTGTTTTATGTTAGTATTTCAAGGCTTGTCAAGTATTCACAAGATCTAAACAAGTGCTGATAAAAACTGATGCCAACTTCCTTATAAATTCTTCTAATTAATAATAATTCCAATCATGGCCTTAGCTCTATTTATACTTAAACTGATACGTTTTTCTCAAGCAGTTAAATGTACCTGTAAAACATACATTTAGTAATTACTCCATCTGTTTTTTAAGTTTTCAAGTATTTATTTTCTGTAATAGATTTATAGTCAAAATAAATTCTCTATTTAATAGATTTGCCTGCTAAACATAAAAAATTATTCTTGTCTATCACTTTCAGATTACTTTCTATCTAGACCTACAAAAATTATAACAAAATAAAATTTGTTGATAACATGACAAACAATGTCTTGCAAGATTTCTAGATCTATTGCAGTCAATTTTGTGTGGAATATAAAAGATGAAGAATTCATGTAAAATTTAGAGAAATAAAACTAAAATAAGTGGGCACCCAAGATATAATTTAATTGATACTTAGTAGTTACTGTATGTTTCAAAAATTAATTGATGATGTAAGTTAGTCGGTGAATTTTATAAATAACATTCTAATGAAAGGGGTACACAGACAAACACTGATATATACATATCTAGCTTTAAAATGTTTCTTATATTGCTTTTCTACAAATCATTCTTTATAACCTGTAATTTCCGTTTTTCTCATTTTATTTTTAACCTATTTGTAATCACTCATTTAAAGTTTATATAAAGTCTCTAGCAAAAACAAAAGAGTGAAACAAAGAAATTTCCAAAAACTTTTATTTAAAAACTTGCATCTTCATCCCTGAATATTAAGGTGATTACAAATATGTGCTGCATGCATGTACTTTCTCTAAATTCTGCATATATAAATCCGAGCTTTAATCATTACGCTAATCAAATGATGTATACTCACCTGAAACTTTTTTCTTATACTCTTCGGGTTTATGAAGGTACATTGCTGCCGCATCTCCATTTAGGGGATCAATAGGATTAGGATAAGTTAATAATTGTGGTAAGAAAGATTCAAATATATTAGATAAATCTAAAACAAAATACATAATTAAAGTTACGACATCAATACTGAAGTAAAAATGTGTAAGTGTACTTCACACTTGATAAACTAGTTATAAAAATAAATAAAATGATAATATTAAAAACTCGTTTAAGTAATATGAAATTAATATTAGTTCTTACCTAGAAGGCAGCTTTATTCATAAAATCTTTATGTAATAACTTGGTGAATGTATTTTCTGTTTACTAAACCACCTTATTTTCAAATATGAAGTACATTTTAATACCAAAACTTAAGTAACTTACCATATAAAGCTGTCCATGCTTGATTTATAACATCTAAACATACAGTTCCTGATACTTCATCTATATTAGGATGGTATACACGATTCATAAATCCAATGCTGGGTGATTTAAATGGATAATGTTCAGGTAAATGTACTCTAACCTTCCAGACTCCACCTTCGTATGGTGCTAAAAACATGTATTGTGTATATCCAATTTTTTTATACGTTCATTAATATATCAATCAGGGAGAATAATAAACGACACATTTAAATATTTCCATCATTTCTCATTCTGTGTCATGCATACCATTAAATTTTTTTTCAATTCTTCATGCAATATATCTGTATCATGTTTCTACTGCATAATACTGAGTTTAAAAATATGAAAAGAATAAAAATAGATTACAACCACAATTATTTATATTCCATAAATAAATTATATTTAAAAAAATTTTATAACTTTTTATTACAAGGGTATTTTAACACAAGAAATCTACAATTCCAAAACAATATTCGTTAACATGCATGTTGCACATAAACACAAAGTGCTTCTCGTATAAAGGATACTTAACACATTAGCAGATAATTAGTTTAAGAAGAATTTGAAATAAAGAGAAGCTTTAGAAGTTTCAATAACAAAAAACTGTTTAAACTAAGACTTCCTGAATAATAAATTACAAACAATGTTATGATTTATTCTACTTATTAAAATATAAATTGCATTTGTCAATCAGAACTATTAATCGTATTATCTGTACAATTAACTTCCCACTGCGTAATCATAAGAATAACAGTTATTTTATGCGGAGATAATATACAAATTTGACAGCTAGTATATCAGGACGAGTGCATTGTTATCTTCTTAAAATATTAATAAGGTATAACATACAAATTAAAACTGAAAATAAAAATGAATTAAAAATAGGAAAACAAGTATTACTTAGTAATTTGCTAAAAATAAAACAACACATCATGAACTTACTTCCACGAGGTCCATAAAACTTGACACAAAATTCGTTTAATCCTCCTAATATAGTAACTTCATGTTTACTTTCAATTCTGTAAAAAAATAATTAAGGAAAACACTAAAAGGTTGATATTGAACCAAGGACAGATGAGATTTCACTTAAAAGTTGAGCTATAAACGTTAGAAATAATCTAGGCTTGAACAACAAACTAATTTGTAAATAAAATCATATGCAAAAAAGGTAATGCTCTTATTGAAAATGCATGACAAGTACGAAAATTTATCCATGAGCTCACACAAAGATCGTCGATCAGCTGATACAAAGGATTCTGTTATTGTTTACATTTTATCTGAACAACAAAGAAAGGATACAATTTTATAACATCTGTGTCCATTCGTCGTTTTCCAGCACTTGGAGACGACATTTTAAGTGAATCTGTATTATTACCATTCAGTTACTATACGACACGATATTTTATTTCCTGATGAAACGTAATCACTTTTCACGCACAATGGCCGTATGAACTTCCACCAACGACAACCCACGAATCTACGGATCTATTCAGAATTCACCAATCACTGTTCAATGGTTAACACTGCGCTTGCGTTTGTGAAAACAACGGCGATTCTCGTCAACATCATTTTCAATGCAGTGAATCTGCGAATTTTCCACCAACACGAAAACACGTCACACAAAGTTGTGTCTAAATTGCATCTGCATGTAGTAGGAAGTTCTACCGAAGTTTCCTTCAACATCAATTTGTTCGCAACACTCTTTACTAACTGTTTACAAATACCTTGAACAAATAAGTATGCAACAATCAAATATTATTTTTTAAAACATTTTCCAAGAAATATTTCTGAATAAATATTCCAAATTATCTGATCTTGCTACTGCCAATAATGTCAACACCATCTGGTGTTGACATTTCGTGTATTCCAATTCACTTTTATACTTAAAAAGCTAAATTTACTTTTGATCACAGCGTGCTATAAAAAAAAGATATTAATGAATATATCGAGAACATTAGAACTAAATTTAGAAATAAACGAAATGGTAGTTCGTATCTGAACAAAACACTTCAAATTTTGTAACCATTCTGTTTAGTTTGATCTTTTCTATTATTCACGCAATAAAAAACAAACAACTGAGTTTATTCACCCAAGGTTTTTGACAGCTTAAAGAGCGTTATTATCTTCTTTTAAACTTTTAAGAAATACATAATTCTCAATCAAGTTTGTAATTGTTTTGTTTTGCAGACAATTATTTAGGTAGTCAGGGACGGACTGGGAATTAAGTCTTCTCGTGGTTTCTGTCACAATTTATGTTAACAAACAAAATATTGTAGTTTAAATAGTTGAAATACATATATAGTACGTAATAATAATGAGTGAGATTTTTATAAGTTACAAAGTTTAATTATACATTTTCCTTACGTTACGTTACAGTTTACACGAAAATCGAGAAAATAAAGATTTCTGCTTTTTGTTTTATAGACAGGAGACTTAAATACATTTTTTACTGAAGCTAATTTAGTGACCATGGAATGCCGTTGAGGTTCAGGAGGAACATCCAAAAACTAATTTGAAATAAGAATCACAACACTCAAAAAGTTGGTAGATACCTATTTGAAGAACTCTAAAATACCTTTACAGGCCTTTCATAATGTATCAACAAAACGGTTATTATTTTGTGACGTGTAGCCTTCTTTGGGCAAATTTCAAGGAAAAGGTAAGACACTTAACTACTACATGCAGAGACAGTTTTCACTTTTCTTGAAACATCAGACTCTATGATGTGAACATAGAAGTGTAACGATTTATAACGAGAGGCTGTTCCCAGTTTACGTAGTTTCACGAAAAGCCAAATTGAATAGTCGTTGGATGCGGTTTTCAATTTTGAGAATCTGGACAAGTCCAGGAAAAGTCTAGGTATTATTGTCTTGGTCCACATGATATGTATTGTATATAATGGCAATTACAGAGTACACGCTTTTGGTTATTTTTCGGACTTCCAAAATTGAGATTGTATGTAACAAAGATAGTATATGGCGCACGCATGGAACTCGTAAGGTCGTTATGGTTTCACGGCAAGGAATGCTACTTCTCTCCACGTGCAAAACTCGTTCGAATGTCCATTAGTGTCCAATTTTAATACAAAGTTTGTCCAAATATTTATTGACGTTGAGATCATGTCCAAATATCCTACACAACACACCCAAAGTAGTGAAAGATGTAGTACGTCGAATGTACAAAATTTAGATGTCTATTGAATGTTACGTGTGGTATGCTACCTTGAGTAAAAAACTTATTGATGCAAGAAAGAGCAAGATTCATGACAACAATTACAGATTATATCAGAAAGGCCCTTGTTCTCATAAATAGACTGATTCTAGAATCGCAATAGATTTCTAGAATTTCCAAGATGTAATGATATTGTTGAATTTATAATTTAAAAGGTATATATATCTTTATGTTCTCATAATTAACCGACTTCAAAAAAAAAAGGTTACCACTTTATCAGTTCCAATGTATATTTGTTGGTTTGTATGTTTTTGATCAGCTCCAAAATTACTGGGACGATTTTGATGCGACTTTAACTAAGTTACAGGGTATGAGCCCGAGAAGGTTATAAGCTATAGAGAGGCAGTGGCAATTCGTAACTTCTTTTTGTATGTGGGGTCAGGTAAAACTACTAAATTGATTTCAATTTGTTCTTCACTTATGTACTGGATATGGATCCCAGATTGTTATAGACTATAAGGGAGGAGGTCAGTGGCGGCTCGTGACCCTTCTTTGTGGGTGGGGCCAGGTAAAACTGACCGAACTGTTTTTGATGTCTCAGAATGTTGTAGGTTTTATGGGAGGGAAGCGTTCGAAGTAATTAACAATAGTGCATAGATGACCACCAATTTTATTTTCTTTTTGAAACTTTCTAGAAATTCTTTATTTATCAATGAGAGTGCGAATTTAAGAAAAATTCTAAATAACTTCCAAAGGGGTGGCGCGTTACAGTATAAATACTCCATAGTTGTTGCCACTAAATCTTCATAAGTGGCAACATAAATTGTTTTAAATGGCGCACCTATTCAATTTTGGTACCATTGAATAATTTGTTTTGAATGCTTGTTTGTTCTAATATGATCCAATGTCTCGTTGAATCCTTGTCTCATACTAGAAAACTGTCTTATTTTAAGAATTTTTATTAAAAAAACAGTATACTACACTTACGTCGTATATATTGTCAATACGCAAGCATTTTAGACAATTTGGTAGTGAATTAGGCATATACCATTTGATAGAATATACTGCAGACATTATAAGAAAACATATAAATTAGGCGTCACTAAACCACTTCAAAGAAGGGAAGAAGAGGGTGTCAATGAAACATATACTACAGAAGGTTTCAGTGATTTATGAAGAAGGGATAGTGCCATTATTTATAGAAATATCAAAAAATGTTGTAGATTTTGATATTTTCTTACTCCATATCCATAGTTCATTGCTGATTGCAACAATCTAGTACTATAGGGATCTAAATATAACCCTTCGGTGTTATTCATTCACTTATTGCAGTTTTTCCAAATGTCTTGGTTCATTCAGATATTGATAAAAGAAGTTCTTAGTATTTCACTTTAGTAAATTCTGATTTGTTCTTTAAAGACTTAGTTTCAACCAGAATGGTTTTGTTATACAGGAATAACCAAAAAACGCAAATAATTTCTCAATTTTTTGAAATGGAACATATGTTGAATCAGTAGTTTTTGTGCTATATAGGATGGATGTTCCAATATAAATGTTCATCTGTAATTTCGCTTGTTGGGCCTTGGGCACGTTTTTTGAGTGACGTCATGACTTTTGGGAAGGGGACACAGTACAGTTGTCTGAATTGAAATTTTATGTGGCAAAAATTAATTGTCATCCATTTCTACTATTATACTATATTTGGTATCGTTTGGCAAAGGACAGAAACAGAAACGTGTCTTTAGTATAATGTTATGCTAGTTTGGTGAGGTAACCTATAATGACTTCTAGTCTTACAAAAATAAAAATTATATTAAAATGGTACGTCACTTCTAAAACTGCCAAAAATGTATCTAGTAACAATATATCATTAAAGGATCTGGAAATGATAATACTAACCTTCTTATACAACATCTATTTCAATGGAGCAAATATATAAGTTTTCTCCTTGAAATTTCTTCAGTAGTACAAGATTGTACAACTTCTCAAATACAGATTTTGCTGTACTGTAAGTTTCAATTTTTCGAATACAGAACTATCTACATAGAGTCTAACAACGTTCCAAGGTCATTATGGTTTATTTGGACATGGATAACACTACCAATGCAAGTTTATTTTTTGACTTTTTGCTGCATAGAATCTCAATCTACATGAATGTGCACCTAGAAATAGCAATTATAGGAGGAACTCTCTATATCCAGTTACTTCAAGGGTTCCACCAAATCTTGTAGGGAGTCTGAAGGGACTCCCCCATACCAGATTGGGGGCGCTCAAATAGTTAAGATAAAGCGGTTTTCTGCACAATACCGCAGGCCATTATTCTTCATTATCTCAACTATAAAGTTAATTTTTACTTTCCTACAGTTTAGATTTGCTAGCCCAAATATTTTACTATTATTACTAGCAGTTTTTGCTTTTGTAAGAATCTATCTTCTGGAGAATCAATAGACCATTCATGAAATTATTATCATCAGAATATCAGATACAAAACGTACTTTGGTTATCATTTGGAATTCTGTGCTGATTTTTATATTCAGCAGAAGGTATCACTGTTATCAAGTGAGAAGTCTTCATTTCTTTTTGTATCAGACCAAATATCCTGTCATCATGTTGTCAATACAGGATTTACATTGTATTTAAATTATTATCACATTAGAAATCAAATTATCACGTTATTTTCCTATAACAGATATTAAAAGTGCGATTATACAGGGTGTTAGTGAACTAATAGTAGTCCGGGAAACTGGTGGTAGGGGGCATCAATACAAACAGAAAAGTCTTATACAACCATGGTCAAATGTCAACGGTTTTCCCAGAAATGATTAATAAAGTTCCACACTTTCATACGTTATTATTCAATAACTAATGTAGATTTCACTTTAAGATTTGTTCAGAAGATTGGTCTTATCCAGCCTAATAAAAAAGTATTGTAAATTTTTTTTTGTAAATTTAGTAGTTTAGCCACAAAAGAACAAAATGCATTATGAAAAATGCATGAATGAAATTACTAAGAGAATTGGCAACTCTGCATTAGTAGAAAAGGAAATTTCCCTTTCACACTTTCTCTTTCTTTAACCTTAGTCAAGCCAGACATTCCAGTAAATTGCGGGTGGTTTGTTCCTTTTACCGTCAGCTATCTTGAACTCAATTTTCTAGTGATTTATTAGGGAGTGTCTAAAATAAATTTGGAAAAGGCTATAATCAAGGTTTTAGTGCGACACCGTTGCCAGATAGTGCTAGCTGTTTTTCACATTTTCTCGAACACGGAGCAAGATAGAAACAATTTTTACTAGAATTTTCTATTTCAAATGACTTTTCCTATTACCTGTTTCATGGAGTACTATTAGTTTACTAACACCCTCTATATGCTATCAAATGCTGTATGCCTTATTGCAGAAGTCCATTCTTTTTATTTGTGTCTCTGTCATCAGTATATTGAGGATATGAATAAATAAAACGTAGGCCAAGCAATAGTTGTTACAATGTATTTAAGTAATGAGTGATTGAAACATAATTAAATCTGTGTCACCTCTGGATATTATTCTCTTGTTTGGGGAAGATTCTATTAAAATACACAGGCTTCTTTTCGAAAAATCAAAGATTTCAAGGTGGAGATTATATCCCTAATATACAGAATATTTTAATTATCTTCATAAAATATACTATTAATATTACACTATACAGGGTGTCTCAACGGTCAATGTTGGGATGATAGTGTTGATATTTGTAGAAATATCAAAAACTTTACAAGGAAGAATTGTACAGGACAATTGTCTGTATTTCCTAAAATTATTCTTGACTACATAGTGTTCCATAAAATCATGGCACATAAAGCTTAACATTTTTTAAATGGAGCACCCTGTGTATTTCCTAATTTTTCCTTATTCATTGCTAATATATCTTTACGAGGGTCTAAACCAAACAGTTTCAGCGTTATTTAATTTTTCCTTGTAAGACATTGCCAAATATAATAAGTAATTCTTGTATAATTAATAAACATTTGCTTTTAAAAACTTTGCATCTTTTGTTTTTGTACCTTTGAGAAGATAAAATTGAGTCTAGCAATTATAGATGCTTAAAATTTTAATCATTTGCCTTGTTTATACAGGGTGCCGAAAAAGCAGAAACAGCAAATTAGAATTTGCGTTTCTCGATCACTCTGTAGACTTAAGCAAGCATTTCTAAAGACTATACATCTAGTTTTATGTGAATTTACAAAACTCCTTAATTATAACTGGACCAATCAGTCTGATTGCATTTCATACAAATAACTGAATAATGTCAAAACTGTTATAGCCCCACATAATGCTATATTGTTGCAATCAGCAATGCATGTGGAATAACAGGGTATCTCTTAATAAAAATTTTTAAAGATTAGAAATCGGAAATTACTACAAGGGTTCTAAAACCAAATGTTTATCAATTATACCAGGGTGACTCATTATATTTGAAGATGCTTTACAAAAAAAAAAATTGAATAATGCCAAAACTGCTTGGTTTAAACCTCCATAAAGCTACATCATTGTAATCATGTTGGATAAGGGGTAAGAAAATCAGGGAATATACAGAGCGTTTCATTTAAGAAGATTTTAAGCTTTAAGTGCTACACTTTTATGGAAAACCCTGTGTATATTCCTACAAATAATAACACTATCCTGAACACGACCTGAATAGGGTGTTGCTGAAATGAATGGAGATATCTATATAAGCAGATTTCCACGTCAAAAATAAGTTTAAGCATCTCAAATGACTTATGTTTTAAAATGAACAGTTTTCTAGATATACACAGTATCAAGGTTAAACACACGTAGTATCAACGTTCATAGGGTCTGTATCGGAAATTGAAACAGAACAGATAAAAGCAAGATGAAGCATGGATATATTTAGCAAATTCTTGTGGAAAACTGAGAATATAGTACATAAGCTGTGAAGAAACTCGAGCAGTATGCGAGCCATACTCAACTCCTTCACATCCAAAGGGTGTGATGGTATGGTTAGCAATTTCTGCGAATGGGCCCACAAAACCAATTTTTGTTGAACCAGGTGCTAAAATCAATGCTCAGTATTACATCCAGTCCGTTTTAAAACCCTTCATGAAAGAAGATCGAATCCTGATGGAGATTACCTGTTTCATCAGGATTCAGCACTGGCCCAAACCTCAAAGGTAATGCTTAATTTTTTAGAAGAAAAGGAAATTAAGTACATAAAGCCAACTGAATGGATGCCTAATTCCCCCAACGCAGAAAAGTAAGCACCATTAATGGCCTTAAAAAAGCCATTATTCAAGAAGTTCGTAATATTCCTCAAGATATGATTAATAAAGCACTTAAGTCTTGGCCAAAAAGATGTAGAAAAATGTATTACTGTAAGGGACAACATATTGAAAAATATTTGTAATTAATAATTAATTTAATAAAGATATTCCATTTAAATTTGTTCACTATAATATTAACGCTACCTGTATTTTGAGATTTTTTACTTTCAATCCGTTTCAAACTTCCCAACCTGCCCTGATATGAAAAGATTTTTGGTATTTCAGTTTTATTTCTATTTATGTTTTAATTTATCATTTTTGGCAATCAATTTGTTGTAAATCACTCATTAAAATTCAAAATTCTGGTATGTTTTACAAAATGGTCAAGGTTATGTGAAAGTGAATGATTACATATCAAATAAGATTATTTTAATTCAAGACCTCTAACTAGATTATTTGCTGCAAGATAGTTACCTAACAAAAACAGTTTTTATGACCATTGGCTATTTTTTTATTCTGAATTTAGAATTTGAAATATTGGCAAAAAATGCTTTTTTTCCAAACACAACTTTTACTCATCTTGCTTACTTAGATTTAATTTGATAACATGGCACACTAGTTCTTTGTCAAACTACTTTTTTCTTGCCAAAGTAAGATATAAGCAAAAGTTGTTTTTAGAAAAGAAAATCATTTTTTAGCAATATGATAAATAAAAAAACTAAATAGTTAAAAAGATTTGGAAATTTGAGAATTTTTTAATTTCTAGTCATGTATTTTGTTTTCTATTTTAATCATTTTTTTGTAGGATTAAAGATAACTGAGGATGCATTTGTCATAAAAGTCTGTCTAATAACAAATGCATTTGTCATAAGTATTTGTGAGTTTTGATTTGATCAAGATAATCAAGGTTTTTTGATTGATTCTGTTGATTTTTATTGAATTTGAAGTTATGTAAATGGTGGTCAAATCAGTAAAAGATAAAAAAATGTTAAAAGAAGAATTTCTTGACTTCAAAAAATAACAAATTACATTGAAAGACAATTTATGGAAGACACTCAATTTGAACAGGGCTTTTGAATGCATAAAATTACTTTTGAGAGTCCAAAACAACAACATAACCTTAAATTTAGTTAAACTGTTTAAATGCAGTTTGTATTAATAAAATTTGCTAAAAGATATCATATCAACAAAATTTGAGTCAATCTATAGACTGTAATGTCAAATTTTGACTAATTTAATTAGTTTTGTAGCATTAACCTATTTAGGCGGCTCAGATTCAATTACGTTTTGATTCATCATCGTCATATTCTGTTAGCTAAAAATATTGAACACAGAAAAATAACTGTCTATTACTTTATTGGTGTCATATTGTAAGCGTACATAAAAAATTGGTACCTAGTACTTACATTAACTGAAAATAAATAATTATCTACTAATTGTGAAGCACTAAATTCACACACGTAGATTTTTTACAAAGTCTGTAGTATTCGGTACAGGAGGAGTATTAAGCATATATTCAGAAACTGAAATATATATTCCTACAGCTAAACCAATAATAGCAGCCAACATTACATTACGTTGAAAAATAATACATGTTGCAACGCATAACCCAAAATAAGTTAAATATCTTGTTATAAACACATGTTGTTTTCTTTGTTCTTGTTCAGCATCTAAAGAAATAAAGATCATTATATATTTGAAAAATATTTTTCTATTGCGTACATACCAACACACATATTACTAATTAAAGTGTAACCATTGGCACAGTTAATACACATATCTGGTCCATCCCCTGTGCAGCCAGCACAAGAACGATCACATTCTAAACATCTATAAGACCCTTCAGTATTTACACAAAATTGTAGAGGGCCACACACAGGTTTTACACTGGCACATTCATTTATATCAGAACAACCTTTTTCTTTATTCATGACCCAACCGGGTGCACAATTTTCACAACCTAAAGGAAAGTCATACATAAAAATACTTCTAGAATATTTCTACAATATCTTGTATAATTAACGAAGTTTAATTAAAAAAAGGAAATAAAGCAAAAGAATATTAGAAAGAGAAATTTTCACTCCTCCACCACTAATAATTAACAACTAGTTTATCATACTGATCGATTGATTCAATTAAACCTTTTACATGCACATCTACTTTTAGTTTGTTAGTCATTTTATATAACAATATTTTGCGACTTTTAGTTGCTAATTGCTAATTTTTGCTTTTTTCCAATGTAACCTTAAAAATATATCATTGTCACTTTAATTTATTATCCTGAATAAGTCAGAAATGTATATTTTAGTAATCTTTCTACAGTACATGGGGATTTCTAAAGTTACATTAAATAGATTGTATTAACGCCACTAACTGCATCAATGAGATCAGCAGAAAATAAGAAATAAAACCTTTTTTTTTTTCATTTAATATCGTTCGTCATTATTGTAATTTTCCTAACAATATTTGCTTCATATTATTCATGATTATCCAAAATCAGGAAATCTTGCTATAAAAAAATAAAGTAAAACCAACAATTCATTAAATTAGATAAATTACCTGTAGGTCCACTTTTGGTACAGTTTCCTTCACATGAAACATGACACTTTGAACACAGCAGTTTTGTATCATCCCTATAAGACTCGTAATATTTATAAGCACATTGATCACAAATTTCTCCAGTATATCCAGAATCACAGCTACATTTTCCATTGCCTTTTCGTGTTCCAGCACCTTTACATTTTCCATTGTTATTACAAACTTTATCAGGATATCCTAAACAAGGCAAACAATCTGGACCATAATGTAAATCTGGACAGCAATGCTTAACGTTTTCAATGCAAAAATATTTAAACAAATCAGGCTCTGTATCTTGATAATTAAACCACCATTCTTCTATTACACTATCATACTGTTCGTGAAGGGAATAACACTGATCTCTACCTTCTTCTATGTCGGAGCATATTTGTTCCTGAATCTCCGTAAGTCGCACTTCACTTTTCGCATAACTACGTAATTTCTCCTCTTCCCAAGCAGCATCACCACCTTCAAATTTGCCTTTTGCTGTCTTTTCCATACCCTGTAGCAAAATAATTTCGTTTAGTTCATGTAAATAATATACAAAGGAGTCTTACCTTTTTAAATGATTCAATAAATGTTTTACATGCTTTACATGGTGGGTATTTCGTTTGACGTAACATATCAGTCTTCATATTATTACAAAAAATTGTTTTTGATGTAAGACACATTAAAAACAATACACTAATCACTAGAAAATTATTTCTAATCATGTTTAGAAAATATAATTAATTTATGCAAATGTACACGTATCTTCACCGGCTTCGTACACGTGGTATTATAATAACAACTTTGTTACTTGATCATTTTTTAAAACTAGAAAACTTTGGCAACACATGATTGGGAAGCTTGCAAAAGTCAAAAAACACAAGGATGACTAATGGTACTTGTAGGTAAAGCAGAGAATGTCTTTACTGCAAACCGATGTCACATAGAACTGTTAAGAGATGTCGCGACTAGATTAAACAGAACCGTATCTACTAATAATTAATATTAATGATATGTAGTAAAAAAAGTTTTATTATTAATCACACATTACACACTGTAGGTTTAAAATAATTAATCACGCATTATAAATTTAAAATCATTTTCCGTTTCAAATCAGCTCGATTCCAATCGTTTATCAAACTAGAATTCGAAAAAATAACCTCTTCGCAGTACGAAGATTTAGAACTGTGTTTAATGGATTGCGTTACTATGCTTAAATTTATTAGCAGGTACTTTTAAATGTTTTCCTAAAATGAAAAATTAAACACGGAATTATACCTACAAGAAAGAACACATAACCTAATAAAATAACAAAACTCCTAATACTTTGTTTAAAATATTCAAACAGGCTTCTTTTTTAATCTCAATTCATGGTGTCGAAAAGATTGTTAAGAGAATTTTCTGGAAAATTAAGAAAGTTCTTCTGCCTTGTCAATGCTATGATATTTATGTTATTTCTTTGCTCTTCAAAACAATAAAAGCTAAAGCATTGATTACACTATCAAGAAAGAAACAAACAACCAAAATCTTTTTAGCTGACAACAAACAACACAAGAACCAACACAGAAGTGTTGTCTATTCTGTTATTAAGGTGGTTTTGGCAGAAAAGTATTTTTGATCAGGGATTGCTTGATTTAAATAAATTCCTTTTGCATGTTCTCTAGCCTTTGATAGTCTGTTACATTTTACTTGTTTATTAATTTTGAATAATTTAAAAGTGACAACTGCAAGATGCAAAAAGTATGAGAATGTTCGAAAACCTAACAATTGAAAAATTAATTTTGCTTGGTAGATAAAGAATCTGGCTATTCTGATTTCTATTCATAGTAATGACACCTTGACTGGACGTGGGTGTGTAGGTACTTACCTAAAGTAAACTTTGTTTGCCCGAAGACATAGGGAAATCTTTTTTAAAAAAATACTGTTATTAATAAACTTGCTATGAAAACCAAATGGTAAAAACAGTTTTGCCAGCAGCTTATCAAAATAAACTAATATTTGCTTATTTATATTAAACCTTCTACCCACAGAGGGAGAGTAAACTCTTCTACACTTCTTTCTCACTCATGATCTATTGAGGAGTCATATTTCTTCATTCGTATGTGAACAGAGAGTATAACCTGTAGGAGCTTGTACAAAAGTTCTTAGTATTTATTCTCAAAATATAAAAATAAACTAGAAAGTTTTATTTCAGCCCGTTTACAGGTTTATGAAAATAAAACTACTTCTATATTGTCTTATTCTCACTAATAAGCTGTACCAAATATGTTAATACAATTTGTTAATATAACACTTAACAATTAAAGTAATACAATAACTACTAATGTTAATTTAATATGTTAGAACCTTTAGGTTAGTACAAAGAGTTCGCTTCTGTCTGCATTATTACTTTATACTGCTTCACCAACTGGTTTTATAGTCAGCTCGTGAATCTGGAATGTAACGATAGTTGAAATCAAAACAAAATTCTTTTTAGATGATACCAACCTGTACGTGTGGGGGCGTTGAGAGAGCATACACTATAGCATCAGCAATATCTTCAGACGCTAGCAAAGGAGCTTTATCAAGCAAATCTTTCATTGATTTTGCATAGCCAGCAGCTTCTACAAATTCCGTATTTACACCACCTGGACTAATACTCTAAAATCAAAATTCACTTTTAATTTTTTTATTCAAACAATAAACATTTTTTTTACTTACAGTGATTTTGATCTTACTGCCTATGGAATTCAATTCTTGCCTTAAGGTTTCCGTAAGTGCAGTCACAGCATGTTTTGAAGCGGGATAAATATTCATGTTGGGAATATGTGGTACAATATGTCCCACAATACTGTTAATGTGTATTATATGGCCATCGATATTGTTAGCCCTCATTTGTTTTATAGCTTCCCTTGTCGCTATACATAAGCCCAAAACATTTGTATCTAAGATTTCTTTCCAATCTTTCGTTTCACCATCTATTAAGTTTGTGTTTCTTGAAAATCCGGCGTTATTAATCAAGATGCTAACTGGCCCCAAGTTGTCTTTTACCCACTGGAATGCTTCAATTATCTCTTTCTCATTACTGACGTCGGCTTTTAATGAATAGAACTTTCCAGGTTTATTCTGAAGTTTTTTGGATAATTCATCCAATTTTTCTTTGCGACGGGCTAATCCTACAACCTGAAATTGAACTTCATTAGTTTTTTGCATAAACTAGAATTAATAACCAATTAAGCAAATCAATGGAGGGGGAATAGCGGCATTATACAGGGTGAGTTTTTTCCGATGTTTAGTATGGGGATCTCGAAAACTAGCGGAGATAGAGAAACGATTAAATAGGGAAAGAATTGCAATTTTACGAGCTTAATTTAATGAGCTTTTTGTTTTTTAGAAAAAATGCATGGCTAACTAAATATCTCGCAAAAATAGCTTTTTGTTATTTTGTTCAGTGCCTATAGCTCTGGTATTATTGACTTTAGAAAAAATGTATAAAGGAAAAAGTTGTAGGTAATTATGTGCTTAATAATACAGTCTAACCGAAGTATTTATTTAAGCTATAATTTCTGAGTCATGAAACAAGCTTGTGTTTTTTCTAATGGAAACCATAGTCGGCCATGACTTTATAAAAAAGGCCCTGTTTCAACGATTCTAAAGATATACCACTTGACATAGTTAGTTTTATAAATAATTCTTCTTTTCATTTTTGAACTGTACAAGTAGTATGCTATGGAAACAATTGATAGATGCGCATCGCGCTTATTAATAAAATTTAAGTTAGTTATTAAAATTTTTCTTTTAATTTCGAAATTATAAACATAATTATTTTGGTGTGAAATGTTTATTCCGTTGGAGTTACAATTTTAAATAAAAATACTTCTGAGAAACTAATAAACAGAGAATGACAAACTTGACTCATTACAATGCTGATTGAGGGACTATTAGCGCAAAACTTTGAAGTAATGCAAGCTGTTGAGAATGCCGATTCCACAATCATCAGTAATGCTTTTCAACTTGGTCAGCAATCTGGAACTGCTGTGATCCTTGTTGGGGAAGATGTGGATCTTCTCATACTTTTGACAGCGGCAGCTCCGGTTTCCTCTAAAACATATTTGCTGAAGCCAGGAAAAGGCAAACAAGCTGACATGTTGTATAGTCCGCTGGGTTTCAACTATTGGGATAAGGTGAAAAAACATTTTATTTTTACATGCTTTCAGTGGCTGTGATTCTACATTCGAGATGTTTGGGCAAGGAAGATTGAAATTCGTCAAAACTCTAGAAAAGAATATCCACTTGCAGCAAGCTGTAACTATCTTTAGCAAGCCTGATGCCACCGTAGATGAAGTTGGCAGAGCAGGCCAGCAGTTCATTGCTACTTTGTACAGTGGTTCTTAAAAAATGTCATTGAATGAAATTCGATATGGTATATTCAGTACTGCTCTTGTGAAAAAAGATTCAATCTTGCGAGCTTACCTCCGACTGAGGCAGCAGCACGCCATGATTTTCTTCGAACCCACCTGCAGATTGAAATGTGGAAAGGTAACATTCTGGACCCTTTAATTTGGGGTTGGAAGACCACGAAACACAGCCTGCTCCCATTGACTATTGATAAAGCCGCAGCACCAGAAGAACTTATTAATTCTATATTCTGCAAGTGCACAAAAGGATGCCATGGGAGTTGCATCTGCAAGAACATTGGTATGAAATGTACAAACGTCTGCAAAAGGTGTAAAGACCAGTCATGTAAAAACTCCCCAGCTGATGATAAACTGGTCACAAACTGTGCCCCAACAGATGATGAATCAAAAGCCATATTGGCAATTCAAAAAGGCGGTGAAGTTGTTGAAGAGGAAGAAAGAGACTAGGAAGTATCTTGTGAACCTCCCCTGAAGAGATAAAACCAAACCAAACATATTTAAAAAAGCATATTTTGAGGTTTTCATTTGTTAAGTGAGTTCTCTAGAAATATCTTCTTCTTAAGTTCATTTTCGGTTTAATTTAATATTATCTTCATAAAATATAATTTGTTATACCATAACTATTGTCTATTTGAGTTTTACACCTATTGGTTATGGGTCCAGCACGCTGTCTCTTTTTGTCCAATTAATGTTCTAATTGAATAAGTTTTTCTGCAAACATATTTTCTTGTGTCCTCAAATCATGAATAATTAATTAATCATAAATCAGTAAATATTAATTAAATTATTTTCAAACCATAAGAACTCATTATTTGACTAATGTGGTTGGTAGATAGTTTGCTTTTGAGCAGTTGACATGGTCTGCGATTGAAATAAATCGATAATAATCAATATAATCACCACATGTGTAGCCTACTTGTATTTGCAGCTGCCGACCTTGTTGGCTAGAAGGTCGCCGATAAAGAGCTGTACATAACCAATTTTGAAAATGTTGGTACTCTGGAAAGCTAAATAGATGCTTTACAACTTTTATTTAGACCAAATTTTTTGTATTTTAATTTTTGAGCGAGTTATTACAAGATTAAGGTTACTTCAAGTAGAAATGAAGATTTTTGGATAAAAAAGGGAATTTTCGTCGCAATCTTTTTCCTACACCTGATGATCAAAATTTAACAACTAACCAGAAAGCAAGAGAGCTATGCAAAAAAAAAGAAAAGATTTTAAAACATGCCTGAGATGGCACAAACACATATATTACAATTCTATTAATAAAAGCAGCAACTGGAAATCCTCCAAAAGAGATCTTATCCAAAATATTTGACTTGAAAATATATCAACATCTACCGGTTCATCAAATATTAACCAAACATTGAAATGAAGGCTACAAACGATCAAGAGGCTGTAAAGATCAAATTACAGACATTAGAAATACGTAAAACTGATCCCTTCATAATTTACATCAGTCTCCTCTGAACAACAAAGTGACAGTTCTATCCGTCTTAATTTGTTTTCACTTCCCCATTCATTCAAAACTAAAAATGGAACGTTTTGTCCTATTTAGGTACAGCTCGATAATGCAAAATCGCATCCATATGGGACTTTCTTAATTGTATAGATCACAGTATATAGCACAATATAGATGCGGTTTACATGATCTTCAACTGTTTTTTCTTGTGTATCCACATGGTATGTCTTTGACATTTTACACCACCGTTGTTTTGATACTTCATGATGCCATTAGATGTAACTCAATCAATATTCTAAAAGAAAGGTTTGGGGTGTTGCTACTGTTTGAAAATAAATGAGAATTGGCGAAACAGAATATTGAGATTTATTAGGAAAATTCAGTAATTAGCGAACTTTTCCTTAATAAGTTATTTATGCTTGTAAATAACGATATATCGTTTTATTATTTTTAATCTTTTCTTTTGTAAATATGTTATTCCTCTTTAGAAATTAAGTTTAACGTCTTTCTATAACAGAAAAGTCCCTTGGCTTAATGCCCCTTGACATTGTCTAAATTTATGGCTTGGAAACGTTGAATTTCTCTAGAATTCTTTTATAAAAATATTTTATTAAATTAGAGATGTATTAGGACTTGATATAGAATGAAATTACCTTTGAATGTACATTCTTCAGACTTCATTTTTCTCTATTTAGAAAATTTTATTCTCTTATCTTTTGGTTTTATTATCCTTAAAACTAATAAATCTGTCACCTTGTCTAAGATAGACAAGATTTATATTTCCTATAATTGCCTAGTGCAACGTCCAAATCTCTTGCTAAATCACACCCTTCTTGCATTATTTTATTGGTTGCCCAATCACCAGATATGTTGATCAACCAATTATCTGTTAGTTCCACCCTCTTGAGGGTTGAAAGTTACCTTTTTTGCTTCAGCACTCAACAGAGTTTATCTACCCCGTCTTTCGTGTCTTCTCTTGTGAAATTTTGGAACATAGAAATAATTTCGCAAACTACCAAGAAATATATCTGCATATTATCGTCACGTCACCAATCGCTTGAATAATAGTAATTCACTATAAAGATTACTTAATCATCACTTCACATTGGTGAAGAGCCGCAGAACATCGTTTCACCCCGACGAACCGTTTGACAGTGGTGAAAGGCCCGTTAATATTGTTTCATTAATAGAAATATATTGTTTGCTGAACTGTAACGTAACTAACTTGTTCCAAACCTTTCATATCTTTTATTTGTTTGTATTTTTTTT
>VTPC01000561.1:0-78765 GCA_011009095.1 Ignelater luminosus
TGTACATACGTTATTTTCTTGAGGAATTATATTTTATCTTTTCCCTGTAAAATAAAAGCCTCCTGTTTAAAGTTCTTTTATATTGGTAGATTTAAAACTTGATAACATTATTTCTTTCTCGAATTCTCTAACAACATGTTTTCTTGTATTCTAAGAAGCAATATATTAGGGCATTAAATATTGTTAAAATTACCTCTAATTTTGTATTTTATAAATTTAAATATCATAGTTTGAAGAAATTTTGTCCCTTTATCTTTTAGTTTTATGGTTCTTTAGATCGTAAAACTGTCACTTTGCCTAGCCAGGACAAAATTAATTTTTATGTTTGTTCTGTTAATTGAACAGGGCAATGCTCTAATTTGTGGTCGAATCACCTCACCCTCTCGTTATCTCGTTATTGGTGGTTTTGATGTCATGAATTCCGGCCAGCCAATAATCTGCTGGACCCAACCTTCTGGGGGTTGAAGAATTCTTATTTCAATCGAGAATTGAGGAGTTCGACGAAATACTGCAAATAAGCAACACACGCGCACCCTGCACTGATTGTTTGTGAAAGTTTGGGACTTAGAAAATTTCGCACGATATCGGGATCTATTCCAAGTATTTGGATAGCATCCACGTAGGTGAAAGACAGCCTGAGTGTGCATGACGCAAAGTATTTCTGTCATCGTTAAATATTTATTGACAATCCCTAAAATATACCTGATGTGCCACTGCCGTTAGTGTATAAATCAAATCTTGCCTTATCGGCGAACCTACCATACTAAATTTACACCGAACCCACAGTTGAATTACCGCACCGCCTCTCTTATTATTTCATTTTTTCCTTGTATCTATATCGTTCCGTAGAAGCTTTACGAGTTCTATACTGCTTCACTCTCTAAAGACGGTTCAAGACAGTCAACATCTACCTTCAATCTAAGAATGTATGTGAATGTCGTCCATCCCTGAAAAATTTAATGTATTAGTCATAAGAGAAATCTTGTGTAAACCAGTGCAGTGAATTGTGTGTAATTTGTGCTATAAATTTGGATCTCTACTGGATAGTTTCAGTATTACGGTAAATAAATTTACCCCTTTTAAAACTGTAGTTTGTAAAGAAGCTAACGTTGGCGCATCAAGCTCGTCAACTGCGAATGTAGTTGTTTCCTAACGTACCTGTATTTTATCGCCTTGTCACGAGTTGTTTTGAATAAAAGTAACTTAAAATTCACGTTACTGTAACATCGCTTCACATTGTTGAAAAACCTTATGATGTTCTTTCATAGTAGTGAAAAGTTCAACGCATCATTCCACAGTGGTGAAAAACTTTGTAGTAATGTTTATTTAAGAGGAATTCGTTATTTTTCATGTTTTAACGTAACTTTTTAGTTCCGAAATGTTATTGATCTTTATTAGTTTGATCGTATACAGATAAGACCAACAAAATTATTAATTGAATTCTTGTCTTGTTAGTTTATCCATGCAAGGCTCTGTTAACGTCAATTCTTGTTGTTTTATAACTTTCTTTCTTAAAGATTTATTTAAACAATTATCTGAATCCAAAGCTAAATGCAAAATACCTGGAGTGACGACCCCAGTAACATTATAGTTGTTATTGGTATTTTACATTTTATTTTATGTGTGCTTCCTTCACAAGCGACCGCAAAATTTCTAATATCCAGGAATGTCTTATTATTACGACTTTATGCTGCCTTCATATTGACGGCGTTCTATGCAAGGCGTCTGGCCGATGGTTTGTGCATATTAAAGAATTTATTGTGGCCATGTTTATCTCATGTTTACTTGTTTTACGTATACTTTTACGTATACTTTTATGTATTTACCTTTTTCGTTATATATATTTATTTAAAACGATTTTCAAGCAGTGTGAACCAGGACCGCTGTATTCTGTTTATTGTACTAAATTTAATAGTATGTAAATAGATATTATCAACTTACCTTTTAACTTTTCTTGTTATATTAGCATACACATAGATAGTTTCAGTGATTAGCTGTTCCGGAGCCAAGGGACGTTGACCTTCACCTACCTACATAATATCAGCTTAATCCCTCATTGAGATAAGTATCTTAAGAGAGTGCAGTACAGTCTCGATTCTGTCTGCTTGTGTAACGTTCGGCCTTGATAAGCATCTCGTCTACTGACCTAGATACGGAGATCAGCTGCAGGATCTCCCTTTCAAAATTATGTCACCGACTTTCTACTGCGGCTGGCGCCCTCTTGTTCTCGAAACCTATAAAGATTCTCGTATCAATACTACCGTCTACCGTCGGCTCTAGGCTTTACTCGCCCACGACTCATCTTCGAGTGTCAAAAGCTAACATTGCAGGTGGCATACCGATTTTATATATGGTTGCGTATATCAATCGGTCACTAATCTAAGCTTTGCACGTAACATACAGTAACTAAACTAAACTGACCGGCAAAAAAACCGACCACCCTGAAATATTTCATAAAACCACTTTGAAAATTATTAATTTTAATGCCACGTCAGTTAAATGATGTAATTCAAGCTTGAGGAGGATATACACACTACTAATAATTATCAGGAGGTCCATTATAAACAGCCACATTTATTGTTTTTAATTAAGAAAGTATCGTATTTAAACTGTCTTTGTTACTGCTTAAATTAAATTTAATTCTGTCTGAATGTGTCTCCTTTTCTTTAGATTATCTGTACATCCTGTGTCAACAGTGAATGGTTCTTAAATCAAATAACAATCACTGGTTAAAATAATAACTGTTAGAATGATTTTAAAAATATTTCGGGGTGACCGGTTTTTTGCCGGTCAGTTTATATTGTAACGCTATTCACTTTTGTAATAAAACATAACATATATATTAATCTTTATCTCAGGGTTACTTATTTTGATATTGTTAAAAGAATTCAGTCTTGTTTAAATAATATCTTCATAGAGGTTAATACTTGCCAAATGCCTTTCGTAAGAGTGAGAAATTAGGAGTAGTAGCCTATATTTAAAGCAACTTTTTTTGGTTTCCCGAAGAAATTAAGAAATTGAAAACTACTGAGATGAATCTTGTAGAATCTTTAACTATTTTGCACAAGCCAATTAATCTTCCAACCAAAGCTTCTGGTGCAGTGGGGAAAAGAATAAATGAAAAATTAATAGCTGTGTTGCTAAAAAATCTTTCACAAGAACTCTCAAAAAGATTGCTAAGATTCGCACAGGAGATTTTAGTTTCATGTCAGATGTAGGAATGCCACCAAAACAAATAAGTTCTTTGAAATACGCACCTGGTACTTCCTGTGATGCCGAAAGGTCATTTTCAAATTAAAAGCAAATTTTATCAGATGAATGTACTAACCTCAATAAGAAAAATCTAGAGAAATTACTTGTATCTACTTGGTTGTACAATAAACAAAATGCTTAGATGTATAATGTTTAATATGTACTGATGGTAAATAAACTAAAAAGTTTTAAATTGGTTAATTTAATTTTTATTTTCCTCCTTTATTCAAAAAGGGGTTTATTTAAAAATTTATTTTGCCTTTTTATGCTTTAAATGTGCTGTTTTCAAACAAATTTGTATATGTTGTGCCCTTTCTCTCTTGCTTTTTTTGCCTTTTTGCCTGCCTTTTTTAAGAATTTATTTTGGCTGACTATCCGGTCCCTGTTCGTGACTAATATTTACTTTACCGTTTCAAATACATTGTACATGTGCATATTATATCACGTAGTATATCGAATAGAGGTCTGTTAAAACTAAGAAATATTATGCAGCTGCAATACATCAAAAGATTGAAAAGTGCTTTGTAAAACTATAATTAAAAGTAGAAACCGCGACATGAAACTTGTTTGAGTAGTTCAGTCTCTTTGATGACAAGACATGAATACCACTTTTCATTAATTTTAGAATACCTCGGAGCTTAAATCGCAAAGTATAAAGCAAATTTTGCTTTTATAATTACAGCTTATACCTATCTACACGTTTTGTCGTGTTTTAAATCAAAGATTTTGTTGCACTTTTTTAGAAACTTTCAACTGTTTAAAAGACAGCGTGTCTCAATGACGAGTTAATTGTTTCCTGTATTGCGACGAATTTGCATCGTTAACTAAAGGTAATAACTAATTAATATAAGATCTCACTGTCTTCACATATTAGACAAAAACGTATTTATTAAGATATTTTTAACTAAATACATACGTGCAAACTAAGAAAACTGATCCAAACAGATGTATTATTGATAAGTTCACATGTTTTTTGTAAATTAATTCACATTAACTTTCAGATGATAAAATCCAGTAATGAAGATGTTTATAAAATACCATACGACATGATGACGAAGTCAGGTATTTGGCCTAAAAAGAATCCAAGTTTTGTTTATAAAATGAAAACTTCATTGAACTGGTTTTTCGCTCTTAGTCTTTTTGTCATTCTATTACTGCAAGCCATAGATGACATTGGAGATTTTGCAAAATTATCTCAATCTCTTTATATAATGGCCGCTATGCTTGGTTATATCATCAAATTAGGAACTTTTACTTTTCGCAGAAATAAATTTTTAAATATGATCAACTTTTTGAAAAATCCCATATTTACATTTGTTTCTGAGGACTTCGAGCATTATTTGATAAAAAACATAAAACGCGCAAATCTTACAGCGAACTCCTTCAAGTATCTGTACATGAGTTGCGTTTTCTTTTATTTAATTTATCCTATTGCTGATCACGTTTCGTTGCCGTTTCCATTTCCTTATGATTTGGGTAGATATACATTTCTTATGTACGCTTTTCAAATGGTTGCTGAAAGTTTCGCTGCCTGGAATAATGCTTGTCTTGACAGCTTGTGTGCATGTACGATGTGTGTGGCCATCGCCCAATTAGAGATTTTAGCTAAAAAAATTAATACTGTTAAACAAAATCATTCTTCATTAGTGGCATACGAAATATCAGAAGATGTAATATTAAGAAGACTAAAACATTGTACTAAACACCATCTGGCTATAATAAAGTAAAGTCTATTACTTCACGTTCACTACCTAAATAGAAATAATTTCTGTGCTTTACCCTTAGGTATATTCAATACATAGAAGAGATATTTAATATTGGAGTATTTTTGCAACTTATGGCTAGTGTCCTGATAATTTGTAACACCTTATTTCGCTTTATGCTGGTAAGCAAAGTGTTTATTCTTAATTTGTACTTTGTACCATGCGCTTTTCAACTTAGAATACAATATTTTGAACAAATATTTTAGTAATACTTATTATAGACATCAAGAAACTCTACTAGTCAATGTAGGTTTTAACAATGTTTTCAGAATAATTTAACTTTCAGATAACGTTGTCTGCACAGTTTTTCTTAATGCTTGATATTTCCGTATCCATCTTTATACAACTTTTCGTGTACTGCTGGTTTGGCAATGAAATAATCATCAAGGTAACAACTTTTGAAATAAAAATCCGCTAGTTTATCATTACCGCACTTTTTATTTGTGAACAGAGTCAAAAAATAGGAGATGCTTGCTACGAGTTCAACTGGTATTTAAACTCCAACAAAATAAGGAAACATATATTTATGATGATGGAAAGATCTAAAAGGCCTTTGAAAATAACAGTGATGAAATTCGCAACACTATCTTTAGCTACATTCGGTTCTGTGAGTAACTAAGTAACTTTCCAAAAATTTAATCAAATCTATAAATTTTATTTAAATGCTTACAGATACTTCAATGGTCTTATTCTTGTCTTGCGTTATTGTTGGATATGTATAACAAACGATCAGCATAGTTTTAATAATTTTGCACAGTCTTGCTTGTAAGGTAGAATAATGATTGCTACAGAAATTTGTACTTTGGTTTTTAATTTTTATTTGTTGCTCAAACAAACCCTAAAGTAATGGAAACGACTGTAGGTTAAAGTAACTAACATGAGTAGTAATGGTGGTTAGTTGAGGACCAAAGCTACAAACCCCGATTTTGTAATTTTTACAGCAAATTAGCTGCTGTTTATTAATAAATAAAATGTTGTATAATTGTTGTTATGATATAAACGAGAAGTTTAGGTTTGGAGGTGCTTTATTATAATTTATACAGGGTGTCTCCAACACTTTGGGATTAATTTTTTTCAAAAATCTTTCACGCCTTGTACCGACCTAACGAGACGATTTTGGATATAGATAAGTTGGGTTAAATCCTTTTATTTTTATCCTAGGAGTCTGCAGTTAAGCTATGTTCCAACCTTTTGAAGACACTCTGTATAATTAGAAATGTAATATTTATTATTTAGTAACTTATTTTTAATATGCTTTAATTATATAGATATTAGTATAAAATTGCCACTAAGATTGGTGTTACCTGTTTATTCAGTTATAGCATCCGTACTAATATAAACATCACTTAACTTTCCTATGTAACAAGGTTTTAACTTTTCCTTATTTTTGTTGCATAGTAGGTTTGCATACTAACAATTACTGTATACATAAAATAAATTATTGCTTATACTTGGAAACCATAACAGAAGCGACTACTTGTACAATCCAGCATTCAAGAGTTATCACATCTATTCCCTAAAAACTTCAGAATGGAATTCTAATGTGACATTCTTCGAGTTTAACTGTGTTTGTGATTTGTGATTTATATGTAATAATGAGTTGTGTTTTCTGTTATTGTTTCTATTTGTCGACAAGTGTGATTGAGATTTTGTTTCTTGATGTGTTTCTCTAGTTCACATTTGTTGCTGAACACGCTTGGTGTCTAGTAATTCTAACAAACGACAGTGGTCAGTTGAAAACTTAATAAAGAATTCTGTAGTTGGGAAAGTTGTTTTATTTGTTTTTATTTCCCTTCCCCTTTCTGTATAAGCATTGAGCTTAGAAACTAAAAGATAGAGGATAGTACTTCATTGTTCCAAAGGTTCATTGAAATTTTTTAATGCCCTACAATTTTTTTAAAAATTGTTTAAAAAGTGTCTTTAAAATGCACTAGATGGGGTTTCGAAAATATTTTCCATCCGATGAGAAAAGCCAAAATGTATGGTGTTAAGTGTAGTATTATTGCAGCTGTAGCAGTCGCGGGTGATGTCATTTGTCTCAACAATTATACACAGTTTTTATGGCTGAGATAAGTATCGATCATTCATTCAGTATTATTTGAGCAACGATATTTAATGGAATGTGGAACTCAATTTTGCCTTTCCTGATATAAAGTGTATTTCGTAAAGTCGTGTATTAAATTTTTATAATTTGTTAAGCATTTAACTAAGAAAGAACTGTATCTTAAAAGCAATAAATTATTTAACCGTATGTGTTTAGTCTGTCATAAGGCGTTCACACCCTCATAGCTGCAACAAGCAGGCACAAAAAAATACAAAATACAAAACACACTCCAAATCTTACAAATTTAGTATGTAACAGGGCACTTGTGAAAAGTCAGTCGTAACTGAGGAATCAGTGTGTCGAACGCGAGACACTAGTGTAAAAATTGCCTTTATGTGTTTTTGTAGGGGCCACTTAATGCACAATCAATATGATAAATGCATATGCTAGTTTGGTTTAATCAGCATTTTGATTTATTATTCTTGTTGATTTAGCTTTACAGTGTGTATTTGCCTCTTCCTAATTGTTATTGTTGTAATTGATGTTGTTGTTGACATGGCTTTACAGTGCGTATGGCCTATTGGTATCGTGCCTGGGAGGTACTCGTTGCTTATTGAATGGTTGTTACTGAGCATAGAGAAATCACTAGTAAAACAACTAAATTAATAATGCACTTACAGCAAAAAAATAATGAACTTCGTAAGGTATCTAGGAATGTGAAATTGTGAAATCCTTCATACTAGTTACCGAAAATTCAAAAACTTTGATCGATTTAGTAATTACAAATGCAGAAAATGCAGACGTCTTGGTTGTGGAAACTCTAAAAATAACAGATCATCACATACTTCAAATAAATAATACGGTTAATAATCAAAAGTTAAAGCAACAAAAACCAGTGTTAGATAGACGACATTATTCAGGTCATAAATTGCAAACTTACCTATCAATTATCGAAGAAAAAAAGAAACTAATCTGTGCCAAATAGAATTTGAAAATAAAATTATTGGCGATTCCAAATACATAGCTGACAAATTCAATGCTTACTTTGTAGAAGTGTAGACCAAATTCATGAAAGTATCGGAGATGCCGATGAAGAATTCGATGTTGCCGGTATTGGGAATTCGTGCAGAACGACATTTAAATTCCAACTAGTCAATATGGAACAACTGAGAAAAGCTATTAATACTATGAAAAATAAAACCAGTACAGACAACATAACAGTAAACGTCATTAAAGATGCCCTGTCAGTTGTGGGGCAATTATTACTCCGAATAATTAATGAATCGTTTACTTTAGGAAAGTTTCCTAACTTATGGAAAACTGCTACAGTAATTCCTATACCAAAAGTCGCAGATACTAAGAAATGTTCGAAATTTCGTCTAATTAATGTGCTATTGACGTTCAAGAAAATTATTAAACATATTGTCGAAGAATAATTGCAAGATTATCTAGAAACCAATAAAATACTACTAGACTCTCAGTCTGGGTTTAGAAAAAGTCATTCATGTGAAGCGGCGTTAAATTAAGTTGCAGCGAATTGGAAATATCAAATAGAAAAAGATAATTAAATTGCTGCTGTCTTTCTAGATCTTAAAAAAGCATTTGAAACAATAGACAGGCAAATATTTCTTAAAAAACTAGAAAAATACGATATTAAACGTTTAGAAAACGACTGCTTTAAAGATTATCTTACGGGAAGAAATCAAATTATTCGATATGAGGGAAGAAAACCCTCGTTGCGTAAATGCTGCCTAGGAGTACCGCAAGGATCAATTCTAGGTCCGCTTTTATTCATTTTGTATATCACTGATATTGCTTTAAACTTAAATCGGTGTGCCATAAATCTCTTTGCAGATGACGCGTTAATAACTACTCACGACACCGACATCAAAGTGACAGTGACTAATATTAACAGTGAATTACAGATAATATTAAAGTGGTTAAAGCAAAATAAACTGAAACTAAATACAGATAAAACCAAAGCAATGATTATTTGCAATAAACCTATAAATAAACTGAGAAACAACATAATAATAGATGGTGTACAAATAGAATATGTAAATGAGATCAAATATTTAGAGATTGTATTAGACAATAAGATAAAATTTAATAAACATATTGACTTCATCATAAAAAAGATAGCTAAAAAATAGGATTTCTAAGTAGTATAAGCAATAAATTAAACGTTTGGTGTAGGATAACTGTATATAAAACTATCATAGCTCCACACTTTGATTATTGTGCAAGTAAGTATATTATTTCTAGCGAATAAGACGGACATACAGACGTTGCAAAAATTACAAAATCGCGCCATGCGAGTGATTTTATGTTGCAATTATAGAACAAGCATTTCCTTTATGCTACATTCACTAAAATGGTTTAGCGTAAGACAACGCATTTATTTTAATACATTTTTGTTTATTTATAGATTACTAAACGACAAATTACCTACGTATATGAAAAAGTTTTTGAACTACAATAGAGAAATTCATAACGACAATACTAGAAAAATAAATAACTTTCATTTAACTTTAAATACTAAATCTTGTTCCCAAAATAGCTTATACTATAAAGGGCTAAAATTATATAACGAAATGCCAAGTGCAGCAAAAGAAGCGGACAATATAACTGGATTTAGGAAAGAATATTGTAAATATGTTGAGATACATTGTAAATTAAATTAGTTTGGGTTAGGTATAGTGCATGACAGAATATAACATGCTTAGCAAGATATAATATTTAAGTCTTTGTATTGAAACATCATATGATGAATAAAGTTTCTACTACTACAGGAAAGAAAATATGAACTCACCCTTTGTCCTTCTGATGACTATGACGGACTAGTCTCCAATAGACGAAATCGAAGGACCATGCCCATTGATCTAGTTGAGAGAAGAGAAGTTTTTCTCTGAGACAAGGATGCTAGACAGAAGGAAGACTAGATCTGCCCAATTGACTATCCAATTAAAGCCAATTAGTCGTGGGTGACCAACGAATGGTTAATACTGAAAGTAAAAACACTTGCATGTTTATACTGTATCATGTGTAATTATCCAGACTTGCCCCAGAAAATGTACAGGGAGATTAACTTTTTTTCATGGTTAATTTCTGAAAGTAAAAATATTATTTGTTCTAGGCTTGGTGGACGGCATTTCCATACTGGTGTGAGACTCGAAGGACCATGAACAATTATTCAGACTTCCCCCGGAAAATCTCTCAACATTTTCTTATTGATTTGACATTTTTTTTTCTTACGTAGCATTTTTCTTTGTAGTCAGTCTGCAATAAAACGTTCAGCGATAAAGTTATAACAGAGTATTAGAAAGTATATATTTTTAATACAAATAAGTTCTTAAAATTTTAAGTATCCGAATTATTTAACCTGCGTGAGCATTGCCCAACTTGTGCGTTTGCTTACGGTACCCCCTACTACATTTCACGAACAGCGCTGCTGGTACAAGAATCTTACATTGGGTTAATACACAGCAGCTTGAGCAGAGACAGCATTCGGCTTCGAGCGAGACCCGAAACGGTCGACCCGGATCCAGTCGGTGCGGTAATGCACTGAAGCAGAAAAGTAAGCAGCACTCCCAGGAAATTCAACATCCGGTTGGGCGCCGGGTGGTAGTTTCCAACCCATCTGCCGGAGCAATGTGTTATGGTCTGGGACACAGGGCCGGCAGAGATCCAGTCCGTTTTCTCAGCCTCTTCCAAACGACCTGCAACTGGGGGCAGGTCGTCCCAATACTCCAGCACTCCTCGGTAGATATTCGCGCCTGAGGCTCCGCGGTATCACCAACTCCAGCTGCTAAAATTCTGCTTCCGTCCGTTACCGCATTGGTGCTCCCCTTCCACTCCCATCATTTTTCCCTCCTAAATCCTCTCACGGCGCGAACCGTGGGGGGTTGTGTTTCTGAGAAAAACCGTTGACCCCACTCACCTTCCCTCCAATATTACATTCAACCAACCAACTCCTTATCCATCAATCATCAACCATACCACACCTTTCCTAACTAATCAATTATTATCCACTCATGTCCCACCCTCCCATAATCAACATCTTCTCCAACGCTGCTATCGCTCCACCATCTCCGACATCGCCACAGTGCCGTCGTCAACAGAATCCGTCAAGAACTCCATAATCAAGACTGCCGAAACCACCAACTTCAACATCCAAATTAAATTTGATTGAATATTAGTTTTGAACTGCATGCTTATTTTTAGAGAGTTTAGTTGTTACCGTAGATTTAGTTCCGAATATTACTCTTAGATTATTTCAATTTTCTCTGAATCTAGTAAAAGCAATAACCAATAAAGTGAATAGAAGCAAGCGTAAATACTTGGATAGTCTGAATCAGTCTGGTTCTCGACTAGATACTGGAGATAGCCCTTTAATTTTAGTTTCTGTTTCATAAAAAAAGTAGTTATACATAAAATCTAAAAACTTGCTACTTATGTAAAGCTGCCACTATCTATTTTTATAGAGAATTTCTACTAACAGCTTTTTATAGGAACAATAGGACAATGTTATTTGGTAACAACAAGTCCTAATAAATTATATGTAGTTAAGATATTCGCATACAATACAACACAAAGTTCATATGTTGTTTTTGCTTAGTAAACTCTTCTCTGATAAGGTGCTGTTTATAAAAAAGTAAATAGGTTAGTCTTGAAAATGTCGTAAATACATAAATCATGAGCCTTTACAATCTATCAGAAGATAACCCTTTAAATTAATTAGTGGTATTGTTAATAATCACTGGTCATTAAAAAATCTCACAAGAATTATAATTCTCTTGTTACGTACTATTATTTATTATTTTAATTAAAAAGACTGTTACAGAAATTATTGATAAACAACGTTATCGACAAAATCTTTGCGCTTTTACAATTATCATTTTAAAAGATGTGATGCATTTGACATTACACAAACACCAGAGATGCTTAACACAATTTTGATATAACATATAGTATATAACCTGATGAAACGTGCTCTTAGATCTTTATCCGTCAAAAATAATTAATAACGGCCCTAGGAAGCTGGGTACAAGGAGTTCATTAAGCTGGCATCGCCAAAATCAAAATTTTACAGTTTCATTATTGACGATTTTTTGCTAATTATTTGCTTAAATATGTCCCCCAATATTTTTTTTGCTCAAGTGGAAAAATCAGAATTAGAAAGTGGAGGTGCAGGCTATCTTAATATACATGATAATAATGAAGATAATAATGAAGATCAGAATTCTTGTAAAACTTCTGAAATCCCCTACAGGACAATTGTAAAATGTTTATTAATTACGCAATATTATATATATATATGATTTTTTAAAAATCCCCCAATTTTTCCAAGAATCGGGACTTTACAATTTCCCTGGGACAGATATAATATCTTACTACAATGATCTGAATTCGCGTTTATAAGGACGCGGCCTGACATTGTTCCATATTACATATAAAGCACTCATTTACTGGTTGGTTCATTTATTGTACTCTCAAGCACCAAATACGACAAGTAGTAACTGAAACATGAAGTTTATATACTTAACTTGTTTGCTGCTTTGTGGGTTAATTTCAGAAATTTGCTCAACACCAACACAAACAGGTATTTCTAGTGCATAAAGCTTTACCTAATTGTCTACTAGATATAATTTATTCTCAATTTTAAAACAATTATCTGTAAAGATATCTCGAGATAGTAAGTCACTGTAAATATGTTTTATACAAGGTTGTTTTTTAATTGTGGGATTTTTAACAATAAATAAGGAACAGGTTCTGAAGACTTTTTTACAAGCAGAGAGAATGTTTATTTGTCCTTTATATCAATCTTTTTTAGTGAATATACGGTGTCCTAAAAGCTAAATGGATTTTTTTCTGAATTTGCATTTCTCTTTATTTAATTTTATTTTTAGAATCTATAATTTATTTGAGATCCGTCAGAAATCTTTATCATCGTTTATATTCTTACTATAAATTAGTATGTCATCTATTAAAATAGCATTGTCTCTTTCAATTCTTGAGCTACACGCCTATGAAGATGTTGATGTTCCAAGTAGCATAAAATAAAAATGTCCAAAGGGTGTTATAAATGTTCCGAGTTTTACAGATTCCTCTGCCAACATAATTTTTGTTAAAATCTAGATTTTGATTCTAATTTATTGCATATTTAGGCCAGATGACATTTCTTCAACTGATGGTAAGATACATTTACCATGGATTTTATTCACTTATATATAGGTTGTGTAATAAATAATGTCGTCTTATTCATTTTACTTCGGTATCATTTATTGAATATATAGAAAAAATGTTAATCCATTATGTATTGTCCATTGTTATTAACAACATATTGCCATCTTTCAGGCAATTTAGCTATCCCATTTTTATAAAAACTTTCATCCTTATTATCAAAATAAAATTGAATAGCGTTTTTTATATCCTCTATTGAATTAAATGTTTTTCCATCTAAATAATTTTGAAGTCCTCTGAACAGATGATAATCAGAGGGTGCCAAATCCGGGAAAAATGATGGACGAGGCAAAACTTTCCATCCTAACTCCTTTAATTTTTCCTGTGTTAATTTTGCAGTATGTGGCTTTGCATTATCATATTGTCATACGTTGAGCAAGCTGATTGATTGTTAATTCATGGGGCAACCACACACCATGTCTATTTATTTTTCCTAACTTGTGTAAATGAATTGCAATAGTTTTATGACAACAATTAAATTTTTCAGCCAAATCCCTAGTTGTTAATCTTGGATCTTCATCAATTTGTTCAAGTAATTTTGTTTTATTAATTTCTTCAGGACATCCAGCTCTTGGTTCATCTTGTAATGAAATATCGCCATTTCTAAATTTTTCAAACCATCTTTGACATTTTCTCACATTAACTGTGTTTGGACCGTAAACTGAACAAATTTCATTTGATGCAACAGTTGCATTTACTTTTTTATTAAAAAAAATGAAATTAAATGGCTTATATGTTGTTCAGTTGGTGACATTTTGATAAATTATTGTATTGCAAAAAATAAACAATTATCAAAGATGGCTGACACCAAAACAATTAAATTTTCAAATTGAAATTAAAAAGTTACGCCATCTATATTGCAACACATCAAATACGACATTACTTTTTATACAACCTATACTATTTCCCCATTTCTTCAATACCTCAACAATCAGGGTATACCAATCTGCAGTTTGTTCTATTCCTGTTATGAAAATGCCTTTGCTTTCCACTTCGCTAATCACTTCGTAGTATTAATGACATCTTTTTTGCTCTAGAACCCACTATGGGATTGCATCTTCTTTCGAACTAATTGCATACTCTCCTATCAGTTTCCCCAGCTTGTTGGGAAATAGATCTGCATTTTTTTTTTATTTTTTATTGTCCACTTATACGTTAAATATCAATGAATTGGGGTGTAGAATTAAATGTGTACATTAATATGTACATTAATAAAGTATAAGAACGTAAATAAACTGTAATAGTTCTATATAAGTATAAATACGGGCATAGCAATTAGAAGGTTAACAAAGGCCATATTCAGGCTAATAAAACTACCTAATTATTACAATGGATCAATAATAACATTTTATTTTAATTTTTGACGACTTCATGTTTGCACGAAGATAGTGTTTCGTGCATATATGTGGTCCTCAAAAACTCAAACAAAATGTTATTACAGATTCATTGTGATTATTAGGTAATTTTATGTCAATCAAATTAGTATTAATTCGTGATGCCCAAATTACAGACATTTGTATCATTTCCTTGCTGTGTACAATTCCTGAATTCTACAACTTGTCTGCCCTATTTTTATTCTGCTCAACTATGGGCAGCTGCCTCTTGTGTCCATTTTTATTTTGAAGTTGACTTTCATCCGTTTGACCTCTCCTACCTCATTCCTAATTGCTTCTTCTATGTCTGCCTCTTTAGTTATACATATACAGCCTATGGCTAACGACTTTAACTGTTGTTACTTTCAGGTTTACTGTGGTCTTTACTGTTTCTTTAACTTTTTGAGCAAATAGTTTTCTTTTTTCCCATTTTTACAAAATCCTTCTTGGTTTTTTCTATTTTATTTACTTTAGTTCCCATTTTACCTATATCTGTGTTGTTTTTCTTTTCTGTAGTTTGAGCGTGATGGTCTCGTGTTTGCCGTTTCTTATTTTTTGGGTATGTTTTCCCCATGGTTTATCGCATCTGGTCTGGATCTACCTGTCCAAAGCTATGTTTATCTATCAGATCAGTCATCTCTTAATACGGTTATATACCTCTTTCATTTCGTTTGCACTTGATTAATCAATATTACCGAAACTATAGAGACTACACTAGGTTTAAAACCTACAAATATAGATGTGGCCTCGGTCTTTTTGCTATATTTATGAAGGTTATAAAAAAATTGCTAAGTTTGTCCAGCAAAACAATAATGAAGTAAAATTTCAAAAACTTTAAAAAAACAGAAAAGTGAAATTAAAAAGAGAAATTTGCCTAACGAGTGTTAATATACATAGAACTGTTGATTTAATATCTAAACACTTTTTGCCTCTGGGCATCTGGCGCCTGTGTGCACTGCACACACTGCACATATGGGCGGTGGTGCGACCCTGCTTCTCTAGCACAGCACTGTTCTTCTTTCTCGTGCTTTGGTTTAAAAATTTCACTTGAAATTCTTTATTTCGTTTTCTTCCTTCCTGCATTTTTACTCTTACCTTAAATTTTGATATTTTCTCTAGATTATCTTTATTACGAACTGCTGCTTGGTATGACTTTTTATTTTTTTTATGGTTTATGTGCTTTTTGCAATACATTTTCCGGAGTTAAACCAACATCTGAATTCAACTAACTTCTGATATCTCCTCCAATGCTATCTCTAATGAATTTTAGTCCTAATTCTTTGTAATTACAAGTCTCTGCTAATCTATGCAAATCTGTAATAAAATTATCGATTGTCGTCTAGTTCTTGTTTTCTAAGTGTAATTGTGCCGTTTTATACATAACATTGTGCTTTTTGATAAACTGCTATTCAAATGAATTTCTAACATTCTTATATTTCTAAGTTTCTACATCTGATAATCTAGAAAAAGGCAGAATCTTCTCCACTCGGTCATCTATTACTTAAACAACCAACCTGCGCTTTTTAAAAATAATTGTAATTTAAACAAATACCCATTCCATCTTTGACCACTTTGGTCAATTAGTCTGATTTTTAAAAGGTAAGATTTTCTAAGCTCATGTCTTGGAAGGAAAATACCATTCCAATTTCTGGCACATTTTGATCACCTTATATCCTACTCTGTTGCAACGCATTGCTAAAATCAAAAAATATACCCTACATGTTGCGTATTATATTCTTTGCACAGTCATATCTTAAAGAAAATAGAAGAAAAG
This sequence comes from Ignelater luminosus, assembly GCA_011009095.1. Taxonomy (NCBI): domain Eukaryota; kingdom Metazoa; phylum Arthropoda; class Insecta; order Coleoptera; family Elateridae; genus Ignelater; species Ignelater luminosus. The sequence goes on from VTPC01000561.1 coordinate 16,450, forward strand.
GAAACTTTTATCATTTAAAGATGGCACATTAGAAGATAAAGTTGTTGAGGGCCATTAATATCAATCATGAATTCGTTACACCACCGATACAGCATTATAATATTGATACATCAAATTTACTACAAAATTTAATAATAGTCAATTTTTGACCACCTATATAGCAAACTATGTACTTATTTAATTTTTTTTTCTTAGGTACTATGATACCTTGTTACCTTGAATATACAAAACCAGATGTTCTCAATTAATTTGTGCTTTCAGTCCATTACTTTAAAACATATTTTGACAAACAAAAGAAAGTTGGGGTAGGATCTTGATTTTTGGTATATAGAGTATGCCCATTTTATGGGTTCTCTATTCTTGCTCCTAACTGATCTTTATTTTCTGTTGGCTGCTAATAAACCTCCCTATTGACTTTTCTCCAAAGAAACAAATCTAACTGAGTCATATAAGAGTTGCGGGAAAGCTAAGCATGTCCATTCTAACATTTCTATGAGGCTGAACTGGAGCACAAACATTTTAAAACCATAAATTTCTACGCAAAACAAAAAGCATATCATCCATAAGCTCAGGTAGATCATTATTCAAAAAATCTAAATATATTTAAAGTACCATTTAAAAATGGTATTTTATGCCACACATACGTAAACTTTGCTACTTTAATCCAATGAGGATTGTTTTAGGCACTGTAGTGGCAATTGTGCCTCTTGACACAGCCATATTATTTGAAAAAGTTGCATCATCAAAAAATAGTACCTGTGCTAAGAAGTTGGAGTTGTCGTTTAACTTATTTCTTAAAAAGCAGTAGAACTAACTGTAGGCGACAATTGTAGTCATTTTCTGTTAGATATTGCACCAAAGAAATATGGTAAAGATGAAACCTGTTAATCCGTTAATGACAACAATAAAACTCTACTCTTCCAAATAACATTAAAGAAACTAAATAATGAAACCTAATAAATATAGAGCCTTTACTAATTTCAAGATTTCTAGAGATTTATCCTTGACCAACGTGTGGACTTTCTTCTGTCGTTACTGCAGCCTCTTTGTTTTTACTTGTAACCGTACAACTTCTAATTACAGTTTTATTAAACTGTCCAACTTTTTTTAAATTCATTTCTAAGTTTGTGTATATTGCTTAAGTCTGGAACGATCTGTTTGGGTAGCGCCTAACAAAAAAGCCTAAGAGCAATAGCAGCATTTTTGGCACTCTTCTAGAATAAGTATCTTATCAGTCTTTTTGGAATTAGAGCACATCATTATTACTATTTCTAATTAATAAAAAATAGAATATACTTTAAAATGTCAAACTGTTGACTTTTGCCAGCACACAAACTATGGTTCAATTAACACAGGTTGAATTTTTGATGGAGAAGCGGGCTCTAAATTGTAAGACGTGTTGCCTATTTCTAAAGATTCAGGAATGAGAGGGAGATGCTATATATTCCTTGTGGCTTCCTAAATAATATCTTAAAAATCACACTCTCTAGTTGAAAAGCCGTTGGGGTGGGGGAGAAACTGCCCCCAAAACCACTTTCTGCGTTTTTCTCAGAAACTATTAGGTTTAGAGCAATAAAGGTGCTTAGAAAAAATGAAGATTCTAATTACTTTTTCGGTAGTTAGCTCTGTTATTGCGTAATTTAATGTGCTGTAAGTCATTTAAGAGAGGTGCTTGTCAGTAAAGATAACAAAAATAGTAGTAGGTAATAGGTACCTTAAAGTGCTTCGGATGTTACTGGCAGATTTAATTAATGATAAACAAACAAGTCGACTTTTACTTTTGAAAAATAAATATCAAAAGAACAGACTTGCAATGTTGGATGGATAATTCATTAAGTACCAAACTGCCTGACATTCGTTTTTATCTAACCTGTTCTGTTCTCCGCAAACTTTCATTTAGCGTAAACCTATAACTAAAGACAATTATAACTTAATATTCGATAACTCATATGTATTCTTATATTTTCTTCTAGAAGATTCTAAAAATCTACTTGCCAATAGGAATATTTGTGGCATACAGTCAGATGACAAACTTGATCGAGACATTCCAGCACTTGACCAGTTCCCTTGGATGGCAATATTAGAATATGAAAATAAAATAAGTGAGTCGAATTTCCTACAACTTAAAGCAACTGTTATATCTACATTTATTATTATTTCAGAAAATAACAGGCATGAATTTTTGTGCAGTGGGGTTTTGATCAATAAAAGATTTGTTCTAACTGCAGCGCATTGTATAAAGAATATACCACCTTGGTTGGAATTGTAAGTAACGTGATAGCTATTAAGGAAGATGCATTTACATGTTTAGATGTGTTTGATTGTTCTATTTCTTTTATATATCTTTTGTTTTCTATATTGAGTCACTCAATAGGGAATGATCTGTAAATCATTTGGTTACATTGCAGGAAAAGTGTTCGTCTTGGAGAACATACTCTTAACAAAGAAAAAGATTGCCAAACAAATACATCTGGTTCTGAAAAGTGCGCAGATCCTCCTGTAGTTGTGGATATCGCACAAACAATTGTACATGACAAATATCAGCTAGCAGCTAGACTTCGTCGTCATGACATTGCTCTATTACAACTTCAGAAAGAAATAAGTTTCACTAGTAAGTATCATGCTACGTACATAAAAACTGTTAATAATAAACAACAAATGCAACATTGTTTTTAGATTTTATCAAACCGATTTGTGTGCCATTTTCTCCAGACTTTGACAATAGTGAATACAACAACAGTAAACCAGCAACCGTAATTGGCTGGGAAATGCCTGTTTTTGACACGCAGATTCACACAAGACAAAGAGCAGAAGTAATTGTTGTTACTGTTTGGTTTATCACACTTTCTAATACAATAATATTATATTTTAAGGTGGTCTTGGTTTCTCCCCTCGAATGCTCTAGAATTTATAGAGAGAGACTTAATCTAGCAACGAGCGCAAGCTCCTTATGCATCAGAGGAGTAGGAAACGCAGATATTTGCAAAGGTGACCCTGGTGGACCGCTGATGGTTGCTGATGTAGCAGGTACTAAGAAAAACTGGTTTGCTATTGGTATATCGTCGGATTCACCTCGCTGCTATGAAGGCGATATCCCGGAATTTTATACTCGAATATCCAGTTACAGCGATTGGATTATAGACAACATACAATAGTGAAACACTTATTGCAATGTAGATTGTATTATGTGTTTACCTGTTTATTTGTTGTAACGTTAATAATAAAGTTAGAACAATAACTTAAGAAGTGTATTTTCTAATCAACGAATGGTTTAATTTCTTTCAAATTTTTGTGATATCAATCATAACTTCCTTGTCTTTTGTTTGGTATTCATATCCTTGCTCAGAAAATCCTTATACTTTATTTTACTGCCTGACGAAATTCAATCAAAAACGGAATCCATCAGGAAACGAGTTTATATGTTAATCTGATTTTTCGCCAAATCTTATTAATACAGACGAATCAGAAGGAGAAACGAATTAATTAGATTTTTGTTTTCATGATGCAATTAATTGTAATTAAACTCAATGAAGCTTAAACATTATGTTATTGAAAAAAGTTGTAGCTTTTATAACGAGTTTTCTAGACTGTTATAATAAACTCTGAGATACTCATCAAGCTAGACTCTAGTCGAAAACTTTAGATATAAGTTAGGAATGAAAGCAGCAGATGAGAAGGAGAGCAGAATTTTAAAACAATATCGTAAGGTTTTAGTAACCTTCCCAAAACTGTTTCAAGCGTTTACATAAAGGTTGATACTACAGCTAAAGACTAAGAACACTAGTTATAATTGTAAATATGACAAAAAAATACTTGCTCATTTGCACAACCATCTTGTGGACAGTTAGATTCTCTATGCTTTTTAGAACTCTTCCCTAAACTTTCCCAGATAGAATTCTCATCAGCCTGAAAAAACTTTACGGGTTGTTTACATAAATTCGGGTCTGTTAACTAAGAATAAAAGGTTTTGCTGAGTGACAGAACAAATTACAAACAAATAGCTATATTTGAATTAAAAAATTAAATTCTTTTCCTTCTTTTTTGAGCCTTAAAGAAACAGTTAAGTACCTTTCGAAGGTACAGGCCAATATTTCTTGCATGTTTTCATTTTTTTTTAATTTTTGCTATAGAATTTTGTCTGCAAGTTTAGTACTGTAATTTTCTTTGATTAGCCATACACCAATTAACACGATTTGCAGACTTGTGCACAATGACGTAAAATATGTATAATCATGCACTAAAGATTTACTAATCAGCCGTACCAATTCAATGTAAAGAGAGCCTTCCTAGAAATTGGTCATACATTCTATGTATATAGTTATTTAGTCAAACACAACAGCCCGGTATCTGATGTTAACAAGAAGAAAAAAGGAAAAATTGGTTGCCATGGTAGTTAGAGAATATTTAAATTTAATTATGAGAGCAGAAGTCGTCTCAGGATGTTTATTATTAAATAAACATCTACGTTTTTAAAACAGTTTAGCAGAAAGTCGCATACGCCTTGTAATATTCAACGACGTAGAACTAAATGCTTATGCAAGTCTATCACAGAAACGTTATACTGAAGAATTTAGTTTCATTATCGCATTTAATATATTAACGTTGTCAAGGTAATAAGTGGATAATTTTATGTACTCTGTACGTTATTCGGTTTACACCTGAGTTACTGTAAGTTAGCTCTCATGTACTTCGTTGATAAAAGATTTCAAGATTTCAGTGCTGGCAGTAGGTCTATTGGAATAATCTTCCGAAAATCTGTTTTAACAACTTCTTAGAAATACAAATTGAAAAGTATTTTTAATTACTAAATGATAATATCTCATTTTGTAATGTTTAAGTTGGACTTGTTTTAAAAACAAAAAAAAACATGTCGATGTCAATATCCGTTTCGGTTGCTTTTTATGTTGAATTCACGATGTGTGAAAATAAAGTTAATTTAAATGTTTAAATGCATTTATTTATTTATTTATCTGACAATTAAATAAAACACTAAATATGTGATCAATTAATATAAGGCAATGAATCGGGTCCCGGTAGCAAGAATTCTGATTTGTAAGAATAAAATTTTGTTGGCCACACAAAATGCGACAATTAATTCAAAATGTATTTTTAGTTGATTTAGTCTTTCCAGATTAGATCCCATTATTGTTGAAATACCATACAGCATACTTTAAAAAGCGTTGCTGTAGCAAACATGCTTGTAAATCGTGTTGTAGTCGTCATCATTCTTTATTGCATTTTAATACGAATTGTTGCAAGACGTAGAACAGTTGTGAACCATCTTCTTTTTCATCTTCGGAGACGAGCGCTTGCAATAAAGAAGGTACTTCTCAACTTCCAAATGATAACAATCCAACACTTATTCCTAGTTTGTCACATTCTTTAGTGACTCTTCTGCTAACAGCTATTGTTGAAATACAAGAAGCTAGAAGTAATTTTATTGCAGTGCATGCTTAGATTTACTCCGCTGCCGGATCATCATTCGTATTGGAGAATTGTATTAAGTTTAACACCATTAATGCTTACCACGCAAAAAATGCATAGAGAACGTTGTAAGTATTGGAAATATTCCTAATATGACTGCAAAGAGTATAGCTGAATGTACAATTAAACCGTTTTGGTTAATTTTGAAACTGATTATTTTATTCCAAAATTAAACAGGGTTTTTCTTTCTAAAGATAGTCCTTATAATTTCCAATTTTTTTACAAATTAAATCAAGAATTCTTAATACAAATTTATTTAGTTCATTTCAAAACACATTTATCACGAATATCATGTTTCACAAGTGAAGGAATGTGCTAAACCAGCAACGTTGCAGTTTCTTACTAACGCAATAAAAAGTATATCAGGTTGCTTCCTCTTCTTACAATAACATAAGCATTACACCATATTCTTTTATAGTAAAGACAAATTGTCAACGTATTGAAAATATTAACTAGTTTTGTAATCGTTATATTTTCAAATGCTTATTGTTATTTCTTTGTTACCTAGTTATTGTAATAATTGTTTCAGATCAGCGTGTCAATTTTGTATAAAAGGAAAATTTGTAAAATTAATAAACAGTATTAAGTATTCATTGTTTTCAACTTTAGCAATGTCTTGCCGCTCAAAGCCTTTTTATTAGCTCAAAGAAACTGCCAGGCTGCAGTTTTGACAGACAAATAATCAGAGATTAACCTTACAAAAGTTAACAACAATTTCTAGACTAAGTCTGGACAATTGTTCGCCGATCACTCATTCAAACCTAAAACTAGCATTGAAAGCGTTTATAACTATTGAAATTTACTTATGTTTACCCTTTGCACCAGTCGATTTGAAAAGTTTGCCACGTTTAATCTCACTCTCTCTTGCGAAAAAAATCTTTCATAAACCTCTACGTATTGATCTGCTGATAGGTGCGGAATTGTTTCCATTTATAATAAAGTCTGATACTTCACGTCAACCTCTTGACAATCCAAGCTTGTTATTAGCAATTTTTGGTTTTGTTGTTCTAGGAAGAGCCGATTTAGATTTTTCGAAGAATAGTTGTACAATATCTTTATTTTGTTTGACGTTTAAATTCCTAGATAATAACATCAAGAAATTATAAAAAATCAAAAGGATTTCGAATAAAACAGTGATATCTCATGAAGCAGAGTTCTACGAAAAATTATATAAAGAAATCATTATCACTATTCGTCGTTGAGGTATCTTGTAGCCTTAGCTTTCGAATAAAAATTCCCATTTTTGAAGATTCATGGAGTATAGCCCTATGTAGATTTTACACTCTTCAAATTAGATTATGCAGAAATGCTGACTTTATAAATTTATAAAAGGTTTTCATGCAAAACTATTTGGATTCTGGTTACATATCACCTGCTCTTAGTACAATTACCTTTTTTATTCCTCTTCATTATGTCATCAGAGAAGATAGTCTTTTTGCTATGTTGAAGATAGTTTTCGACGCTTCTGTGAGCCCATTAAAATTTCGTCTGCACAGATATGTTTTAGAAGCTGGCATCAAGCAAATGTTTTTACAAATTCTAGTGCATGAAAAAGATAGAGATTCCCAAAGAATTCTTTGGAGATTTGACCGTGAAAATCCTATTCAGGGATATAGATTAAATATCGTAACATTGGATGTAACTAATTCGTCTTATCTAGCTAACCGAACAATTTGACCGTTAGTTCTGGACAAACAAGAGAATTTCTCTTGTGCTTTAAAAATTCTTTATTTTCGAAAGTGAGCTAACTGCCCAGACATCTTGACTGACACTTCTGTAAAGCATCAACAACCTTTTATCTTCTGATAGTGAACAGCCTTGCTCTGTTAAGGTTTTAGGTTTGCAATAGCAACCGCAAATCGATAGTTTACTTATATAGGTTCTAGTATGTCAGATTTTGGCACAGAAAAAACGGTTTTGTATGATCTGGCAAAAATATTCGATTCTTTGGAATTTATTTTATCCCTCATTTTCTTTGCTAAGCCGTTAATTCAACATGTAAAGACTTTAGCTTTGGCGTGGGATCAAAAACCTCCTTCAGATGTTATATCTCAGTGGAAGAGATTTCAGTCTGAACTTCATTTAATATATTTGTTCAAAATACCTGGACACATTCTGCTCTACAAAAGGGAGTGTGAATTGCAGGCAGAATTCTTCAAGGTACACAAGAAAGGGAGCGCAAAACATGAAAGATTGAGAACCGCTGCTTTAAGTGCAGTAGTACAACAGAAAGGATCCTCTTAATAGGCGCGTATACATGCAATTCTACATAACTATGTCTCGTTGTATTGCATGACAATGCTAGTTTATTCTACTTTTTTTAATGGCGTAAATTATGTTTCATACACAAACGATTAAGTTTTTAACTTAATAACTTTATTTAAAGTTACAAAGTTTCGGTACTCAACAGTAGGAAATTACAATACAAACTGCAGAAATTATCTGTTTGACATATGTACATTTATAATATTTTGCAATTTGAAATTTAACATTGACAGTAGATAGATAAATAACAAATACGTTATTGCTAACAATAAATATGGAAATTTAGACTGAGGCAAGTTTTTGTCTTCATAATTCGTGTTGTTTTCATTTGCTTTTATCTTGTGCTCGGTGCTCGGTCGCTTGATGTGCTTGCTGTAGTCAGGTCCTTTTAGGTTGTTTTTTGTTTTATTTATTTATTTAACATATGTAAACACAAATCAGGTTAATACACAAACATATGTGTCACTAAAAGAAATAGACATTTAAAAACACAGAAAATAAACCTGCTAGATAAAGATCACACTTTTAACTAAAAACAACTAAATACTATATCATATCTGTAATAAATTGAAAAAAATAATAAACTTAACATTTGTGCTTAAATTATATAGAACCTAAAACCATATTAATCAGAACCGCCCCCAGCGTTATTTGCATATAAATTAAAAAATTTTGTTTTCAAAAATTTTTTTAAAGCATTTACAGAAAAATAAAAAATATCTGTATACCCTGCAACGTTATTGCAAGCATAAGACATTCGTAATAGCGAATGCTGAAATGCGAGATGTGGAAGTATGAAAAGGTTGACGATGGCGAAATGTACGATGGCAGGCGTTCAACTGAAAGAATTGTAGAATATTCCATGCATCTAATAAGCCATTAAAAAGTCTTGCAATAAATAATGCCATTACAGGTCCTACGGTGTTCTTAAATTAAGTAGTCCCATACAGAGACATAGTTACTAGACAGCAAAGAAAATTTATGCTGTGGTAATAACAAATCTACGTTGCATACTTTTCACAAGATTAATAGAAGTAACTCTAAATAACGGAGCAGTAAGAAAGTATACTGTGAGCATAAGCATAGTCAAGTGTTAAGATTGACTTGACATTGTTGAAAGTGTAGGTTGTTCGTAAGATAAATCCTAGAATGTTATGTACTTCCTTCGCCATATTGTCAAGGTGTTCATTAAATAACATCTTAGAATAGATGATGATCTTTAAATTTTTAATAATATTGTTATTGAAATAACAGTCATGAATAAATAAAGATTTATTTTTAGAACAGGTAATCACGTTACATTTATCCAGATTCAAATAAAGAAAGTTGTTGTTACAAAAAGCATGAAAGTTATCAAGATCGCATTGAAGTTTCAGACAATCGTCAATAGTACGGTAATTCGGGGACAGATACTATGTCCATGGGGATGCACAGTTCGGCGTGGCCGTGTAGTCTACCTTGACCTGGAAGACAGTAAGTTTTGCCAGTGGTCCGGGCTAGTACCGCCCGGGCAGCGACCAGGGACGCTTGAATCCCTGCTGGTTCCTGCATGTCAATCCTACGGAGAAGCGGTCTCCGGGGAGGTAAGTGCTATGACGGTGGCAATACCTGGTTGTTCAACATTCTGTTGGATGGCATCTCAGCGCGATAAGAGCTTGTTACAGGATACGATGTTCTAGACGCGACGAGAGACATTTGCAACAATTTTTTCCAGTTAGGATTATTACTATAGGAACAAATATTCCATGGCCATGTCGCTCACTCGACTTGATGCCCCTCGATTTTTCCATATTTGTTGTCTTAAGAAACTCGGTTTACAAAAAAAGACTGGAGAATTTAAACAAATTGATGGGAGAAATTACAAATCAGTGTCATGGCATTAATCTGCAAGTACTCCAAAGTATCTTTGAATATAAGAAACGACGAGTAAGGGCATGTCTGAATCACAATGGGGAGCATTTTCAAATGTTTATGTAAAATGTAAAATAAGGAAGCTTTATTCATTTTTAAATAAATCAATATGTTAAAAAATTCTTGTTATTTTTGTAATCATTGCTCTTTATGTTACTTATTACTTACTTGCTTATTTATGTTGTTAGCTACTGAATGTTTTTTATTTTTGATGTTTGTGTAAGAGTATGAATAAACTTTATTAATAAATTGCGGACTAAATTTTTTTATTTTGTAATTATTTTTCTTTATTCGTAGCTACTGACATCGAAAATAATGTGTTCTTTATTTTATTAAAAAATAATTTTAATTTAACTCCTGAAAAGCATAAAATTAGGCAACCATCATAACAACGATGCAATGCGTGTAAGGTGACAAACATTCTAATACACATCCTGTTTTCAAAAGGCGACAAATGGAGCCACAAGCATGATTTCACAGCCCACTGGATCAAGAAACATTTATAAACACTTTGTATAAATTAATAATTTATTAACATTTACATTTAGGTTGTATAGGAAAAACTATCTGACTAATTTTATAACAGAAGAATAATAAATCACATGTAGTTAAATTTCTACTGGTTACTTACGAAACAAAATATAACGTATCATGCGTCTCCTTTATTTATTGTAATTCTTATTCAAATAGTGACGACATGTTTCGGCCAGAGTATGACCATTTCTAAGTCATTGAAAGCTAAATTGTGGTACAATTATTATTAGTTGTGTGCCGTTGTATAGGACTACTTTATTGTTGTGGAGGGTATCAACTTGGATTTTTGTGAGGATTTCTTTCTTTAATAATTAGTGAGAGAAAGAATTTTTTGTAGATATATATGTATAATTAAGTTAACCTAAATTAAACGAACATGATTAGTTAACAGTTAACAATAAGTCATTATTCACACTTATCCTATTAATACTGTAACACCTAAAATAAACTCTCTATGTGCACTTAGAAACATTTAATCACATTTTATGCGATTTTCATAGATTCTTTTGTTTCCAAGTTTGATAAGCACCGTAAAGTGGGTGAAGGATTGGGTGATATTTTTCTTGGTAATAGTTATACAAGGTTCCACTATAAAGATGGGCCCCTTTCAAACATTAAATCGATTACATTTAAAAATGCCTGTGTTTTACAAACATGTTTTTTTTTCAGTAAAACGACAAAATATAGAATTTTCTACTAATCTAAAAACCGGTTAACAAAATATAAAATCATTAAACTTAAAACATGTAATTAAAGGACAAACTAAAGCAACGCACACTTTTCTTCTCACACTCCAAGGTCCACTTTTATGTTTTAATTATCTTTGAACATATTAATTACTATTTAAATCAAAGATGGTAAGGGGCTGCGTGTGAACAGTATTAATATTTTAAAACTTTTTATGACTCTTTAAAAGAAACGTTAGAATAACACCCTGATCAGATGAGTAGCGTAAAATTGAGTTGTCACACAATACCTTCTAATCTAACTGTAAATGGTTAAAAGGTAACTATCAAAGACTAAAGGTAAGTAATTTTTTTACATTTGCTTATTTGTTCCTACACACAAAATCTGAAAAGCATTCTAGAACCGCTTTGCTTACCTGAAATATTTTTGTGGACTATACACTTCTTGGGTTTTTATCTCACTGTCAATTGAGCCGTCTATTACCATGTGTATTAAGGTTGTTTTTGGCGCTTAAGAGTATGCTGCATAAATTATGCCGTCTAAATATTTTAGAGGCACTCTTATAATCAAGTTCAACACACATTCTTTCCCTCTCTAAATGCCGTCCGATGAAGACCTCCATCGCTCCAGTTATTATTGAAGTTATTGTACTTATCTCACTTGTATTCCAGTACTTCATCTTCACACTTTGGTACCTTGCACTTTTTTGCGTCTATTACTACTAGTGCTCCATTCTGTAGATATATCTCTAGATTAACCAAGATTAAATCACAATGCCGCTTTTATGATAATCCAAATGCAGCTTTTTTTCCTAGTTTTCTTCGTGCGGTGAACAACATGCACTAACAGTGGGACACTATCATGAGCTTTTTACATAAGTCTTTAAAGATCAATCAAATTCAAGTTTCTAATACTCATGGCGAAAAATGTACTCAATACAACATCTTCCGGCAAAAAGTTTATTTAGTTCTTCGGTTTCTTCAAACTCATCTTTTATCTTATTTTGCCATGCCTTCCCATATACCTATTTTTGATATAAAATCTATATCATCAAGGTCTCTACAAATACTACAACTTTTTCTGCATTTTTCTTGTACAAATTATTTGCAACTCAAATGCGGTTTTCCATTCAAATGTTAAGCTTGTCTTCCTTCAACAATAAAGCCAAGAATCACCTATACCAAAAGTTACAAGAAGCCTATCTGACCTGTCTTCTTGACTGTAACTAGTAATCTAACCTGACTTACTTTAGTCCTTTTCCATTGTTTTTAGACATTTCTTGACTTGGTTATGCTTACGTAGTCTTTTTCCAAATGATTTGTCTAATTTATTCCTCATTCTCACTAAATCGTAGTTTGTTATATTTCAACAAAGTATGGTGAGATATCAAATGTATAAAAACCTTTTCTTCTCCGTTTGCCTGCAACTTTCTGAGATCATTCTCCAGATTTCTGATGTTTTAAAGGCTTACGTCTGCTTGCATCAATTTCTTTACATAACATTGTTTGCTTTGCTTCACAACACTATATGGCGCACAAATTTTTTATTTTCACATTTCTTGTGACAAGCTAACTTTTCAATCTTTCCGTTCTAGCATTTCTCCAACCTTTGTTTTTCAGTACATGGTACAACATCTCAATGACTATTTTAGCTGTTTCAATCCTGCAAACGGTGATGAGGGTTTCTAGAAAGAAAAAAACCTGTTGGTGATTCATATCTGTTCCTTGGTTTTTACTAATATTTTCTGAGCTACTCTCCTTATTAGCAGCATCAATAAGTTTTTTTAAAATGCCTTTGTATTAGTTTTGTTTTCTTTGCATCCGGGTTTGGAATTAGTTATAATGATTAAGTTGGATCACATTATTATCGTGTATACATAAATATCTAATGCGCCATGTGTTCTTTCAATCTATGTATGACTATTTAGTTTCTACTTTTCTGGTTATTTTTCACGTGTGTTGGTCTTATTTAGGTTTTTAATTCAATACTACTTTACTTCTCACAATATTTGCACTTTCACCCCTTACAATTGTGGAGATTTAAGTCATCCTAATTCCTTTCTTTTTGATAAATGGCAGTTACTTGGCAAAGTTCAGAAGGACACTTCCCAAACACTAACAATACGACTCAGTACCTCTATAATTGTCCATCCGGTCAATTTATTTATCAGGGTGCTTCTAGAGGTTCTTTTCTCAAACAATCTCCCGTTTTGGTTGAAGTGAGGAGAGAATCGTTAGGCCCTTATGGGTTGACTGTGACTCAGAAGATAAAAAACATCTTAATTAGTGTTATATGAATGGATTAGCCCTAAGCACATGTAACTGTATATACACAAAGAGTCTTACCGTGGGTTAAGGATCGATATGTTCCACTAAAAGCTTGCACCTAGCCACTACTAAAAATAACTTCAAGGCCCGTCTTAGTCTTACCAAGGTCACAAGCGTACCCTCCATCTGGTAAATCAATAAAAAAATTCATAGTTGTCCGAGACGGACAAATACAATTCTGCGGGCTTACTGCACGGACTTTAAAATTGAAACTTTTTCTTAACTTTTGCATTGTTGTTTCAGATTCAGAACTTTTTAAACTTAATCTCTAGCTGCCCTTTTAAAGGAAATCAGTTTCTAGTACTTAATTAAAAAAGTGTTCATACAATTCCAGCGAAACTTTTCGTGGCTCCGTGTGATCCTTCGCTTCAGTGATCAATTGCTGATATTCTATTATAACAGACCAAGGTGTACACAAATAAAATGAAATAAATAACATTTTGAAAAACTTGAAAGACTTCTTATAGATCATATTAGGGTAGAAAAGACCTTAAATATCTTCTTGCTCAGTATAAAAACTTCTTCCCTACCTATCAAGGTTTATTAAAATAGGATACAAGAACTATTACATTCCTAAGCGGCTTATCAATATAACAAATTTGACTCGAGCTATGGTAATTAAGACATTTTCACAGCCCAAAACATAATATCCCCTTCAGGCGATGACAACTTTGATCGGTTCATCTAACATAATAGAATACATTAAAAATACTCTTTGATTTGCTATGTAGATTATATAAATAACTTAAAGTGTCTTTTTTCAGTTGGTTAAGTCTAATAATGCTGACGTTTATAAAGTACCCCACGATATGATGACAACGTCAGGAATTTGGCCTGAAGAAAACCCTACTATGTTTTACAGAATAAGGACATATTCTAGCTGGTTCTTTGCAGTCGGTCTGTTAGTTGTTCAATCAATTGAAGCTGTTTATGACCTAAACGATGTTGCTAAACTTTCGGAGATTGCTTACATTTTAATTACCATAGCTGCGTTTAATGTCAAATTGGGAATTTTTATTGTTCGCAAGCAGAAGTTTCTAAACATGATCAATTATCTGAAAGATCCAGTATTTGTATCGTATCCTGATAGTATTGATCACTACATGGTAAAAAACATAAGATATACCGGTTTTGTGGCAAGCACCTTAAAATATTTTTTTATGAGTTGCGTATGCCTTTATTTCATTTTTCCCATAGTCGACCATAAACCTTTACCATTTCCTTTTCCTTACGAGTTAGGAAAATATAATCCTATTATGTATGCTTTTCAATTCACTGCTGAAGCCTACGCTGCGTGGAACAATGCTTGCTTAGACACTTTATGTACTTGCATGATGGGAGTGGCTGTTGCTCAGTTGGAAATTCTAGCAGAAAAGATTATACATATAACACAGACCGATTGGAAATCAAAGAATTTAGAAATGTCAGATGAGGTAGATAAAGAGACGATTAGAAAACTAAAACAATGTGTAGAACACCATTTTGCTATTATCAGGTAAAGAATGATTTACACAGTACTGATGTTAATAAATTTTGGTACTTTTGTTTGTTTTAGATATATCGACTATGTCGAACAAGTGTTTAGTACGGGACTGTTTCTGCAATTTATGACAAGTGCAATTGTAATTTGTAATACATTATTTCATTTTGTTTTGGTAACGGAAAACTAAACATGATGATAATAATATACTTATGCTTCAATCGCAAATGATTTTAGATAAACTTTTCTGTTCAGTTTTTCCTACTGATTGACTATTTTATCAGTATGATGATAGAACTTTTTATATATTGCTGGTATGGCAATGAGATAATCCTTAAGGTAACCTACTATTAACTTCAACAACATAGAATTTTTAAAAATCCTTTTATATTTAAAACAGAGTACCCAACTTGGAGAAGCTTGTTACATATCAGCTTGGTATTTAACAGGTAACGAAGTACGCAAATATTTATTTATAATTATGGAGCGATGCAAAAGGCCATTGAAAATAACAACGATGAGATTCGCAACATTGTCGTTGGCCGTATTTGGTGCTGTGAGTATTCTGTGCTGCAAAAACTAACAATGTTGAATCAAGGTTAATTTATTTTTAGATACTGCGATGGTCTTATTCTTGTTTGATGCTATTACTGAAAATGTACTACAAACGAAATGCAGAAACGGAAAATAATCAATAACAGCCTGACTACGAAATATGAACACGACAAGAACTCGTGTTGTATGACGATTGCTTGTACTTGTATTTCAGTAATTAAAGATGTAATGTTTCTGGAGTTCAAATTGTTTCACGTTATGGTATTCACTATATTATCACCAAAAAGATCTTGTGATGTTTCTTTTTGTAATATTTAAAAAACTCAGAAACAGGGAAGTGACATGTGAAAAAAACTTTTAATTAGGTTTTTGTTAATGGATTTGAATTATTAGATGTTTCTGTAAATTGGAAATCTCAAACACGAGTATTTCAATTTTGTCTCTCGAGTTTAGTTTAAGTACTTATGCATTTTCTAATATAAATTTTCACATAATCAGTTGAATCTTATTGAAAATGTAGTTAGTTTCATTATATCTGTAAAGAGCAAAGTAAAATATATTGAAGAATTTAAAATCTACCTGATCTTTTTAATTTTTCCGGTATATTACGTATACATTATCGTTTATACTTTGGTAGCTGAACATACCTGCAGTTATAAAAAATAAAAATCCCCTACCTTGACAACTGCTGCTGTCAAAAGTCAATCAACAACGTGACTGAATTAATTAACGTTGGTAAACGTCAATTTTAAATATTTTGAACGGTTTTATGAATGAAAGCGTTTAAACTACATTAGTGTTTTGTGTAAAGATGACTGGCACACAAGAAGTTCCCGCTAGAATTATTGCACCTACTGTAGAACAGCTAAATGCTGACAGAATAACACAGGTAATTTATAAATGTATACTTTACCTAACCTCAAACTACTGTTTGTTTTGTTTGTTTTTGTAAATTTCTAGTTAGCAGAAAAATATTGGGCCCCTCATTCCAGTGAGAATCATGTACCTTTTGATCCTGAAATTATTGAGGACATATACATGCAAGATATAAGAGGAAGCAAGTATGTACTCATCTTATAACCTTACTTTTGTATTCATTCATAACGAATTTTTAGTTTTTCTATCCGTCGTATCATGGTCTTGGAATTTAGTCAATATATGGAAAATTACTTGTGGCCTAATTACCATCCAGGAGCATCTCATTCTCATATGATGTCAATTGTAATAATGCTCAATGAAAAGTTTCGAGAACGCGTTCAAGCATGGGACGCATTTAAAAAGAATGATCACAATTTTCCAGATTTCTTCCAGCAACTTCTACATGCTTGTTTAGAAGATGAATTAGTTGTTACTTTAAGAGAACAAACAGCATTATTGGTGTTCCTTAATCATTGTTTTAATAGCATGGAAGTTGCATTATGTAGAGATCAAGTTAAACGTTTAGTTTCATTATCGATGTGGGTGTCTTTACAACCAACACGTCGGGAGCATGAATTTAAATTATACCCAAGATGGAAAAAGTATTGGAGGGCTATTCAGAAAAAGGACAAATCAGAACAGTTGGAAAAATTGATGTGGGAACGAACCTTTTTACATAAATTAATGTTAAAGTTTATGAATATAATAGATACTATACCTAAAGAAGGAATTGTTCTTGAAGAAAAAGTAAGTAGATGAATTATTAAAATGGTATTTATAGAAAGTTACACTTTGGTTGTTTTTGGTAGATACATTATTGTGAGAGGTTTTTGGAATTGGTTACCGATCTAGAAGCACTTTTACCTACACGCAGATTTTTCAATACAGTATTGGATGACTGCCATTTAGTTGTGAGGTGCCAGTTGTCAAATCTTATACAGAGACCAGAAGGACATCTTTTTCAACAGGTAAGTAATTTTTATTTTTATGTAAATATAAATGCGTTTATTTATTTAATCTGGGATTGTCACATTAATGACAATATACTCCCATCTTTGTCAACAATAAACTCAACATTCAAAAATAATTATTAAGAGGGTATCAAGTGCAACCAATAAAAATATGTCCACATATGTAACTTTTAAACATAACCTAAGAAGTAAGTTTTTTTTTTACTTTTTTGCTTAGGCGTTTCCCTAACTGCCATAAAGATTTGTTTATTCTCTTGGATTTGTAATAAGTGGATTGAGCTGAACCTTAAAAAAATAACCATAATTGTTTATACATGGCACTAAGTAGGACCTTATCTGCAGTCTATTAGCATGGCTATGTTACAGATTTTTAAACATTTTTTATTGAAATAGTATTTCAGAACTATTATACAATTGATAAGTTTTGAAAACATAAATACTCTGACGACTTTGTAACTTTGATCTAATAATAAACTAAAAGATCCAGGATATTTTGCATTAATTGCGATCAATTTTACCATGTTATTTTGAAGCCTTAATAAGCTGTTGAAAT
This sequence comes from Ignelater luminosus, assembly GCA_011009095.1. NCBI lineage: Eukaryota > Metazoa > Arthropoda > Insecta > Coleoptera > Elateridae > Ignelater > Ignelater luminosus. The sequence goes on from VTPC01000561.1 coordinate 34,135, forward strand.
AATTGAATCTGAATCTGTAACATGTTATTCTATACCTTATCACTGATTCCACGAGCAACTGGTAGATTAACTTTTTTATTTCTGTTGACAATTGTCAAGTGTTCATAATTTGAGGTTAAGGATCTCGATTAAATGTTTAAGGTTACATTTTGGCTTCTACAATCAGTGACTTTAATGACGAAATCAAATTGAAATCATCTATGAATATAATTGAACACAAAGAAATCACCTTTAAAGAATTACAATCATTTATGCCCCTAGTCAGTAAAATTATAAAGAGAAAATAAAGAATCACAGAGTGAAGCTTTTTATTCTTTATTCAAATAAATATAATGGTACAAAATTATAAACACTTTGTATATTAATTTAAATAGAAACCACACAACTTATCTTTAGCTACCAATTTCGATGGGAATGTTTAAAAACTTATATCAATAATACTTACATAAATATACAACAAACTGCACCATCAAAGGGTGGTTACATAAACCTGTTATTTATAAAAGTGAAGATTCAAATATTTTAAAAGCGAATTATAATTTAATTAGTAAGAATTTGAGATATTTACAAATAAAAAGAAATTTTGAGATTCTATGGAATTAATCATGCAGAGGCACAATTTGAAGCAAGCGTTTTATAATTTCTAAACTTAATTAACTATTCTTAGAGATAATGAGCAAATAGTTGATAAGTAAGGTATATTATTAATACCTATTGACTTATATTGCTATTATAAGAAACAATTAGTATTCTTTTTAATGGATAATGCATAAGTAATAAAATCAACTTCAATTTATGCAAATCATGAATACGATAGAGGAGTGTAAAATGATTTAGATTCCTTCAGACCATAATCATATTTACACAACCAATCTGTGTTACGTAAGTCACATTGTACGAGTATCTTTTATAAATTCTAAAAATTAAAGGATCAAAATTCGTATACATTAAAACTAAATAGTATAAATACTACAAATTAATAAAACAATAAAAATTCATTCTTATCGTATAAACAACATAGGTACAAAAATCCTAATAAGAACTAATCAGACCATAAATTCCTAATTTTTTTTTAACTTGTGCTGCCAAAAACAAAAAAAAACATAAGTGTTCTAATTCCTTTTTAATACATTCCTGTATTCATAGCAGTCATTTCATCGCCCCATTCACATTCAGGTTCCGGACGACAGCAAGAGCATGCGCAATTTGCATAGCAGCATGTTTTACGCACCAAAAACGATACATGCTTTTGATTAAAAATGCATACATGCAGGAACAGGGGTGCCTGCACTGTATTTACTATGATATAGCAGTACACGAGGCCTTCGAATTTTGCAAACGATAGTAAAAAGAACAGCCATGTTATTGTCATTATTAAAAATAACAGCAAAAACATGCGAAAACTGAAAAGAACAAAACGAAAAATTTTAACAATGCTTATGGTTTTAATTAGAATTGTCTTTACTACCTGTGCTTCAGTTTATGATGTATTCGTCCATACGTATTCATTCGATTCAATATTTTTAATGTTGCAGCAAAAAAGAATATATTTATCAACACTGTGAATGCTACTGGCACAAAAAATATTATTATTCCTAATGAACCTATAGTATTTTGTTCGCTTTCAAGTTTTACTCTAGTGTTATTTGTTTGTGGATAATCTAAAGTGAAATGAGCAAATAATGCTAAAACACCCATTACAATAGTACAGGTCCATGCATAAGCAGAATAGTAACAATACTTTTTACCATCTGTTATACGTAAAAATACATTCCGTGACCTAAAAGTACATATTATTATAACTTAAGTCATTTTATAATGCAAACATACTTAAATGTTTTCCAAATATAATATCCAAGGCTGTTCAGCCAAAAAAAGGCACCTAATAAGGCAATGTAGCAAACTGTCTCTGTAAATAATGTTATATTAATACTATAGTAACAATGATTATGACATCGATACAAACCTGCGGCAATTATGCTAACATGGTTAGTGAAGACTGTTAAAAGTCTTATCATATCGGCAGCTTGATTAACAATTAGGCACATAGATATAGTTGTGATGATATTTCCTACTAAATCACGTAGCGTAGGCATAATGAAGTAAATTATAGCAACAGCTAGAAAGCAAGCCATGCTAATGCCATGAGTTATTGGATTTATTATATTGCGCATTAAATAAGGGGTGCTTGTCCAATCTGTATGGTGCTCAGGTGCACAAACTATAGCATATTCACTTACTAGATTATCTTCAATGCGCTAGGAATATTAATTTAGTTGTTATAAATCATGTTATAACTATTGTATATTTTACCTTTTCCATACAATATTTTCCTGAAGGATAATCATGATAAATTACTTCTTTTCCATCAACTGTACCATATTCAGAATCCTCTTCTTCACCTGGTACTATATGATATAAATAATGGCGTAATACACCATTTGGTAACAACCTCAATACGTCTGTAGAATTCTGATAATAATAAATAGGCCATTGCGGCATAGAACCACAATCTGGTGACCCAGGGATTAACCTTGAAGTTTCTTGTACTATAGCATAGACATCAAAAGTAGCATGAAATATTTACTTACATATACTCAACCGGAATGTTGGATTTACCGGTTTCAGTAGTGAAAATCGGATGCCAAGTTGTTTCGTTTGTTTCGTTAATATGAACACAGTGACTGTCGACTAAAATTTCATAAGGCTCGCAACATTTGTTAACTTTTGTTCGTGGTCTATCAAAATCACGATATATCTGGGCCGTTGTTAAAGTTGTACTAAATATAAAAACCCAAAAATGATTATTGAAAAACATTTTGAGGTTATGTATCTCAACAAGGTTCTGTTATTATTTGTAACTTAAACAATAATTTAACAATAAAATCATTATTCGGTTTCTATAATTTGTATTTACATGTCAAAAGGAAACTCCTGTTATTTTAAGGCATCTTAATTGCAGCTTTTATCACTTATTTTTCTTATTACTGGCACAGATTTTAAATTCCCCCCACAGCTTTCAACTGTTTTTAATTTTGTTTATACCGATTGTTTATTTTACATAAACAGTACAGACTTTAAGGTTATTGTCATTAACAACTTGTCTTAAGTAGCAATAAATTTTAAACTCTTTGTTCATATGTTTACTTAACATCATTATTATTTGCCTCAAGTAAAAGAACTATTCGTCATAAATCGACGCATACTTCCGGATAACTCCGTTTACTTCTCCCACTGTTTGTTGCTCATCAATTTCATTAATTTTTACTGCGGTTTGTTGATGTGTGTGTATCATCAGAGGTTCTAAAACGTTTGGTATGAGAGATGTTGTGATATAATAGGTTTCGGGGACCATGAAAAGTTTTTGTTGCAGCAGTACGGAATTTTAAAAAATGCATTTTTCTACAATCGTTATAAAAAGTTGGCTTTTTGATTGCCATTTTAATTTTGAAATAACACGTTTTTAGGCACAAGTGCGTAAAAGTGGCATACTTTTACACACTGGTATAAATAAACAATTATTTACAAAAACGTTTTATCATCAAATATAATATTCGTCAATTGCTCTCTGTGTTTCTATCTATCTATCTGTCTATTCGGAAACTCGAGCGCGTAACCATGGGGATGCGTAACCATGGATATTGTTATTTACATTTACTCGAAAATCAGATTGCCGTGCTTGAACTGCAGCCGCAAACAAAGCTAACACGATTTTTTAAAAATTTGAAGCTCAGTCACTTTTTTATTGAAAAACAATGCGTTTAAATTAAATTTTTCTAACACCGTATTCGAAAGTAGGCTTTTCTTTATTCATTTTGCTATGGAAACTAGATTTTTACGTGACTAGTCAGGTAAAGTACGGTAAAGTACTTTCCTGACTCGAAAGAAATAACTACAAAGAACATTTATTCTTCTTCTGGAGATGTACATACATGAAAACTCTTGCACTACCACTTTCACTAGTTTTTAAAAAATACAAAACCAAAATTGCGAATAATTACACAATTACGCAAAACCAACGCAAACAGATCAGAGCGTGTATTTCTTTACATTTACAATTTTGTTTTTGTCACCTTGTATACGTAGATATAGATACAGGCAACCTGATTTTTGCGAAAAAATTCAAACGGTTTTTAATCATTTGTGATTTCTTTTATATTGTTTCAAGTTTTTGCATCAAATATGTAAATGCAAAACATGTTTAAAATTAAATACTGTCTAATTTTCTTTACACATTGTTTATGAAATGCATTTTATTATTAATTTTTAATACAAATTTAAAGTGCTGCCATTAAAATATTGAAATTTGGCAGTTTGAACAAATAAAGAATTTGGTTGTTTGGTTACAGATATTGACTTCTAATCAAGAGATCCGGGTTCAACTCCTGCTGCTGGCTACTAATTTTTTTCAATTTTTTTTAAATTTTTATTTGACATCTCCTTTTTGTAACAATTAACTAGAGCAATTTTGCTTATAAAAAAACTTAATATAAAATTTAAAGAAAAAACTAAAAATGTCATAAGGTGTCCGACAGTGAGGATCGAACTCAGGACCTCTAGATTAGTAGTCAGACGCTGCATGCACAATACCACATTATTGCATTCTTAAAATTTGCCAAGTATGGTAATATTTAAAGTACAGGAGCTTAAATTTAAAGATTAATAATTAAATGTAATTTATTAAGATACATAAAAAACCAACTATTAGAAAATCTCAGTTATAAATAAATTTAGTTCCATCTTAGACACTTTTACATATTTACCGTAAAATCAACTGGGAAGATAATAAAAGCATAATTTAATATACTTATAAGTACAATATCTGTACCAGACACCACCCTATGTGTGATTACGGCATCGAAAAAAACCGGTGTTAGAAAAAATATTGTACGTAACATGTCAGTAAAGTGTCTTTACTGGACTTGCAGACTTCCAAGACTCGCCTTCTGCTCGTCCAGTAAAGTATCACTTTCCTGACTAGTTACGTAAACTACTATTTATCTAATCCAATCTAATCAATACTGTACCGGATGGGCTACATTTTCGTACTAATTTGGACCGAGTTTGTTTTCGTACTGCATCGAACCGCGGATTTTTCGTACTACATCAGACGGTGTCTAATTGCCTTTTAATTAGCTCACTGATATGAAAGTATCGGGTTTTAACTACTAAGGATAAACATCATTGTCGTTCGTATATATTTACACAGTGGCGTACCTGGGGGGAGGAAGGGACGGTCTGCCCTGGCTCTCATCTGGTTTCTTATAAATATTTATAATACAGTTATCTGTTGACGAAGATGATGAGGATCGAAAATGACGGTAATGGGTCTGGACTCATTTTCAGAAATTTTTGGTATTTCTTTTTTACCTACAAGTTTCTTTGCAATAACATTTTTGTTTTCCAAAGAATTATACAGGGTGTTTAAAAATGTTGTTGAATATTTTTGGAAGAAAAGCTCGGCACGTCAATTTTATTCCCCCCCCCCGGATTTTATGAACGTTAAATTTAATTTTTTAGTTTACTACTTTGGGAACTATGATGTCATCGACTTTTTTTTGTAATGGAACCTCCATATTTTTTTTAGTTTAGCAATCCCCCACATGTGGTATTTAAAATTAGTAGTTTTAGAGATATGGAGAATTTGACGAAAATAATTAACCTTGAAATTCTCAAATACGAAAATAATAATTTATTTTATGAACGATTAAAACAATTAAAATTAATTTCAATTGGATAAATGTTCAAATTGCCACCCATTTGTTTCCTGGCAATGATAATTTTTCCAAAACATTTTCTCTCAGTTCTTCAAGATCTCGTGATTTTAAATACCCCCAAAGAAAAAAATCAAGTGGGGTGAAATCGGGAGATCGAGCCGGCTATTCCATTAGACCACGTCTTTCTATCCTTTTATTAGGAAAGTCTTCATCTATGTATTCTCTAACACGAAGTGAATAATGTGGTAGTGCACCATCCTGTTGATACCAGACATTAAAACTTTTCTTATATTTTTTCAATTTGGTTAACAGCCAGAAGTCTCAGGGAGCCAAGTCGGGACTATACTGGGGCTGACGAAGCTGTACAATGTCGTGTTTCACAAAAAATTGCTGGATAAAGTGCGAGGAATGGATAGGTGCGCTGTCGTGGTGAAGCACCCAGTCGGCACTTTTTCACAAAATTGACCGTTTCTTTCTCACTGCGTTACGTAATTGTTTTAACAATCCTTGGTACAGTCAAACGACGATTTTGATTAATTAAAACTCGCATTCATTTCTTTAATTTGCGTGTCACTCATAGATTAATCGCCGTACACTTTGAAAATTATATGAATGGTTTCTGAACACGAATGACCCGCATACTCTTTGTTCGACGCGTTCTGTCATCGTGAAATGCGACATGCATAAGGTTCGATGTTTTACTCAACAGCATACCGTTGTCGACTGAAGATTTGCAGGACGGTACCATCTGGCACGGGCACTCATAAAGGTCCCCCCTTCATAGTGAATACCTGTTTTCGACAACAGCACACGTAAGTACACAGTTAGAACACAAGATCGGGTGCTTTCCGGACAGACCTCGTATACCAGGTTAAACAGGCAATAAAGAATATTTTCCTTTTTTTTTAAAGATAAAATAACAAATATTGAGAAAAAAACTTTTTATTAACATCAGCAGAATTCAGCTGACGTGGTATTTTTAAAATTAAATCAGATTTGCCATTTTATTTGTATAACTTTGCTAGGTCTGACAAAATAAAAATATTCATTTTGTTCATTTCTAATCTAATATTGGAATGATCATCTAGCTACAATAAAATATTTTAATTTGTTTAGCTTAATATACAAAACGTACTACCAATATTTGAAATTTACATTTAAGTATCTAATAATTACTTTTTAAAAGTTAATTTTTATCAGACCTTACTTTTACTAATAATGATAGAAATTACAAAAAACACTGTAATAAAAAAAAAGAATCCTAATGATATCACTAATATGATTTCAATTATATTTTTTATATAAATGGTAATAATAATAATGAGAGATTTTCTTTAAATCACATAAATAATAAAACAATTAATCAAAAGATTAACAAAAATGATTGTTATAAACCAGTACTATCTCTAGTTAACACGGCTTCTTCAGTTTCAATGTGTTCACTTTCTTCATCAATCAGTTTTTCCCATTTCTTGGGAAATTTTAAGCAGAACAGTCCCTTTTTCGATAAGGCTTTCAAAACTTTATTTCTGAATACAACAAAGATGAAGAATATGACGCCGCCTAGTAATAAAGTTCTGCAATCGGACAAGTGCCTTGAATAATAAATAAATAAACATTCAAGAAGTTAAGATATTTGTAATTAGATATACCAGAAATAATCCAGATAGTCATTTATTAACATTGTTGCATAGGAGATTGTATCCAGAATATATGATGTTCCTATTACTAGTACTAGATGACCATACATAAGACTCCTGAAACAAACAGAAAATTAAATAAAATCAATTAAAATAATTGTTTAATTCTATGCATACTTTTTCCTCAAACGTACTACAGAATGTGAGTCATCTCTTTTATCGATATCCATCCACACTTTTTTAGCTACCCAGATTTGAAGAACTACACTAATAAATATCATCATTAGGATAGGTCCGTAAAAATAGACAAATATCAATAAATTTCCTGTTTGAAAAATATTATTATTAACATGATAAAGAAAAACTAATAGAATAATTGTACCCATTTCTACTAAACATTGAGTTTCTCCAGTTGTTAGATCTCTTGTCTGTGTATGATGAACTATTAGAGCTGTTGTAACTAAAAGTAATGGAATTCCATAACCATAACAACAATACAGAACTGTCCATTTCATTTGTGTTTGAAAAATAGGTCGGCTAGAATTAGTTGAAATGTTAATTCGAAAGGTTTTGTTGTATTATATTTGTATTATCTTACATAGTAATTCTCCATGAATGGAATGATAATACACTCATCCAATTAATAGTAGATAAAGTTCCAGTGTAGAATATAAAACTTATGGTGTCACATGGATAAGGATTGATAAAACTTATTAGGGGTCCTAGAAGGATCATCATAAAAGCAACACTTAGGGAAGCGACAAAATTTATGATACAAATGCCCTAGAAAAAATAAATGTCATTAAACAGCATGATAAACATCTATTATTTGTTAGTTACCTCTACATCTTGTAATGTTGGTGTAAATACATAAATAATAAATACACTCAGTGTAAATACCACCGATACCAAACTACAAACAACCTTTAAGTAATAAAATACAACTAGGACAGGTTCAGTTAATGTCTTATTCTTTTCAATACATACTAACGCTACATCTGTACCATTTTCTTCTTCTTTTGTGATGCAGTATCTAAAACGAAGTAAGCGTTATAAATCTTACTTATTAATTGTTTAGCAAAAGAGTATATACTTGTCAGAATCAACTTGATAATATCCACTTTCTTCTACATCAGTAATAAGTAGAGTATCATCATTATTAATTTCTAAGATTCTAGGAGGTTTTTGATTAGGTCCCATAAGTTTTAGATCTTCACATGATAATGAGGTTAGATTGGAACCATCCCAACAGCTTCCATTTACTATAATGTTGTTTTCTTGGCAGCATTTTGTGAATGCGTTACTGTATCTTAGATTGTTACATAAAAATAGAAACAAGAGTATGATATGCATTGCATAATTTTTTCTTTGGAGTTCCTGAAAATAGAATATTGTTATATTATTATTATGTTATTATTTAATCAGTTAGATTTATAAGAAGTGAAAGGAAACAAATTAGAAAACTGGTCGATTTTAAAAGAATTTGCTTCATATCTATAGGTTATCAGGGGATATGTATTGTTTATATTTTGATTTTTGTTATTAAATTTACTTTTTACAAAGGATAAATATCATATTAAATTTGTTTTAATATTTGGTGCAATATTGAATTTATTTGAGAAGGAGAAGTGTCTATAAAAGGGTCAGGTTTGGTCTTACTGGTAGTAATGGAAAGAAATAAATCTGCTCGAGAGGTGTGTTTGTATGTCAGGTTGTAATATGTTGATGTCTTATACTTAAATTTGTAAATCATAGGTTTTGTAGTATTATTGTGAATAAAAATGAAAGCATATCATCTGTTCATGATACTGATGTGAAATAAGGAAAAAAGGGCTTGTATTAACATTTTCAAGTTGGTGGTCAGACAAGGGTAAGCCTGACATGTAATTTTAATTTAATTAATTTTCCATTGTTGTGGAAATTCCCAACTCGACTGTCTTTGAGGCGGTCTACTTTTATTCTTCGTTTTTTCATGCTTTCTCTTTGCTGTTTTCTATTTCTTCTGGATTGTTCACTGAACTGCTTTTTACTTGTTGGTAATGCAAAAATAAAATACGTTACACACCACTGTCTCAGCGTAATTGCTTATATGTCTTGCCTGTAACATTTACATTTACAAGTACATAATATACAGTGTGTCCAAGATAAGGATGCACAGTATGGGGATCTTGGAAACGATAAGAGATACAGCATTGGTTAAATGGGATGAAAGTTGATTTTTTATAGGACCTTTTTGTTGGCGTTTGCAAAATTTAGATATCTTGGATAGTTTCAGAGATATTTAAAAAAAAGTCGATTTCTCGATTTTCGTTATTTTTTCTTTCCTTTATTTAAAGAGATATCGGAAAACTAAAACCACTTTTCCATTGCCACTTTTTGTTCTCTATTAAAATACACCAACAAAATTCCTGTTCAACGTTTCGGTTCCGAGTAACCATCATCAACCTCATTTTTTTAAATAGGCCGAAAAACAATTGAAAACTGTTTTGAATAGCTCTTGTTGTCACGATTCTAATGATGTAAACATGATAGGGTTATTTTGATTTCTGATGCCATAAATTAATGCATTCTGCAGTACCCTGACCTGCATGATCACCTCATCTAACACCGTTAGATTTCTTTCCTCTGGGGTTATGTCAAGAATCATGTGCTCAACCAAAATTTTGAAGATAAATAGCAATCATTACAGTTGGCCCCAGCAGTATTCAACACAAAAAAATCGAAACCAAAATAACCCTATCATGTTTACATCATTAGAATCGTGACAACAGGAACTATTTAAAGCAATTTTCAATTGTTTTTCCGCCTATTTAAAAAAATGTGGTTTATGATGGTTACTCGAAACCGAAACGTTGAACAGGAATTTTGTTAGCGTAGTTTACTAATTTGACATTTTGAAGTCACCCATCATAATATGTTTATTGATTTATGGTGCTCCCTAAATTTGTTTATGATCAGAAACGTTCCCCAACTTAGAAAAGATTGAGAATGACTGCTTTGTTCTGTTTAAAAGTAATACTATCGAGATTCCAATCGATCTTATACAGTTTGTTTTGTTTTTACCTGCCCAAAGTTGAGTTTGGCTGCACAAACGTGCGTCTAGAGTGGAAGCAGTGAAGATTTCTAAGAGATACCGAAATTCCGTTTGATGTATTGCTTCTGAGATTTTTTCTGGTGTACAGTTTCGTCACAAGAAGGCATCCAGATTTACACAAAAGAAAACTCGTAGCAAACGAACCAATGCAGATATGAAAAGTAAGTTTTTATTGTGTTTAAGAAGTTTTATGATGTGGGAAAGTCTCAATTAAAATATTGCTGATTGAAAATATCGATTTACTTTTGTTTTCTACCTCAAGATTAAAAATGGAACGTTCTTTCCCTGCCGCATCGACATTTATTTGATTTTTTATACAAATACTGATTGTTGCTTCTGAAAAACCAGATCGTTATGCTGAGACAAATAATAATTCGCGAGCTAAATCAAAGCTGCTAATATACAGGGTGTCTCGTAAATGCCAATAAAGCTTTAGGTGGCAACCTTCCTTAACCTCTTAAGATGCCAAAATTGGCAACAAAAATGTTCCAAAGTACTTAGATTTGTCACACGAACCAAAAAAAGAAATTTAAACTTGGCAACGCTACCTCAGGCAAATAAAAATACCAAAGTATTGCAGGAAATCAAAGATTTATCAATTTTATTCCAGTGATAATGGACCATAAAATTGTCAAAACTTGAAAGAATTGCTGGCAACTAATTTCATCGGATTTATCAGTACACCCAAGACTTGTATGTTTGTCATATCCATTTTTTTGGTAAGAATTCAATTTTTAACAGCATCTTCATATAGAGAAATCTAACAGTTCTGTGCTTTATCAAGGGTAATTGTTGTTTCAACAGATTCACTTGTTGAATTGGTAACGGCTTCATTTGGATTCGATTCTTTGGTTTCTGTTTATTCAGTGTTAAAGATGTTAACTTCTGATCACTTGTACAAGAAAACTAAGCTGAGGAGAAATTTTCTTTTGGCAGATTTGCAATAAGCACTCACAGAAGAAGATGTTAACATGAAGCTTTATTGGCATTTACGGGACACCCTGTATGATTAATTATAAAAATCTGCAAGCATTTTAAATTATGATTTCTCCTGGAGCTTGTATTGTACACGGTGAAATATTTTGTCTTAGGGCGAAAGACCAGATTTTAAAATATTATTAGAAGCAAATCAATATGTTGTACTAACCACGACGGTTAGTACTTTCATCTGCTGTTCTCTTGTAGATGCTTTGGTTTAAGATCTGTGTATGAACACAGCATTAGGCCAAGGGTGATCAAATTTGACGCCCGGGATTGAATTGGTTCGTATAAGGACAAATCAATCAGTAAAAACTAACTTTTGGGCAGAGACGTAACCAAACTAAAACTATCTAGTTTTGATGTTAGAATTGTAACATGCGCAAACGTTCCTGTATGACCGGCTCCGGGGACCAGGTTTGTCTATCTCCTGGTGTAATCGTTCGAATGGAGTAATGTGCAAGGTAGGTTTAATGCAGCAACTACATAGATAAATGAATCTAGAAGCGGTATTAGAAATACTTTCTCAATCGGCGTGGTATCATCATCAGTGCACGCGGGTGTTTCAAAAGTTATTAAGAGCCTCCGTTAATATTTTGATTTTAATATATTGTCTAGAGATCTAATTATGTATGTAATTTAATTTTTTTTTGCCTTAAATAGTTCTCGAAATATTGAATGTAAGATAGATAGTACACCTTGTATATCTGCAAACCCGCGCTGATAATAATCCTGGTATATTCGACAATTCTTATATACTTTTACTAAGAACCGAATCTGCAACAAATGTTTTTCTCGTCACTTTTAATAAAAATTTTCAGTCGCTTACTCAAAGGATACTTATGAAACTGAAAGTTTGGTTTTGGATTTCCAGTATTGCGAATCTGACTTATCTAATTACTTTTAGAACCATCAATGTAGTATGACGTACTATAATTTAATATTAATTTGAATTTTTAATGTGTATAGGGCAAACGCACCAATACTAGGCCGGCCACCTAAACAATACTTGAAGTTTAAACTCCTTTAAATTTAAAACTAAATTATAGTTATTAATGAAACTTTTGTATAGTTATGCATACATAAATTGTATACATTATCAATCATCAACAGTCATAAAAGGTTTAGTTTTATATTTAAAAAAAAAGTAATTTATCAAAACCGGCATTTTGTCCCAGTAAGCGGCCGCTCTGTACTAGAAATCTACTCCTAGCAGCCAGTTTTGAAAGGGGATCACAACAGAAAAAACAAGTTTGCCTCAAATGGAAATTCTCAGGTATTTATATCGGTGTATAATTTCTAGGAAGTTTATCTGATACGATAAGGAAGTTATGACCAATAATAATTGAAATGTGTATGACGTCAAAGTGCAGACCGGTCGCGACAGACGCTGAACTTTTACATACATTGCATTAACATTTGATGCTGTTTTTACAAGTAGTTTTTAGATTGTCTGCTTGTAGTATGTACAGTTATTGAAATAGTCCAGAGAATAAAAACAATCAAGAAAAGGGAATATTTTTTCATAAATTTCCAATCAGAAATCATTTTCCAAAACGATTTGCTATGTGGCTAGAATGCTGTGCAAATGCCCATGAATTTATCCACGTAGTGAATTGTTTATATACTATGGCGCCAAGTTTTGCTTAAAACATTTTCTGCAGTTAGCAATTGTTTCTTAAAACGGATTTTTGTTTTTAAACCGAGATTATACAGTGTGTTCACATTTCGATGCTCACTATTGGGATCTCGGAAATTATAAGAGATACGAAGTCGGTTAAATTAGAACAGATTTGGCTATTTTGGAGATCAGTTTACTTATGGTTTTATTTTTTCAAAAAAGTTTACGGCTTACTAGATATTTGCAAAAACGAAATTATCTTATTTTTTTTTAAATAACAAGCATTTCCCATTGATTTTTGTCAGATAAATTACATTTGTTATGTAACAATTGCTAAAACAAAACAAAAGACACTTTTAAGATACTTTACTGAGCATTCACAAATAGCATCAAATAAGCAGCGTATTTATTTTGTTCGTGAAAATCGATTGGCCATATGTCCCTTGGAAAATCCAAAAGACTGGAGAAAAGCAGCACGTGGTGAATTTAGTTACATTGTTTTTCAATGGAAAGACAATAAAGTAGTTACTGCGGCCTCAACTTTTGCTAGTACTGAGATAAAATCTGTTACTCGATATTCAAGAGAAGTCCGATCTAAAATTTTGGTACCACAGCTAAAGATTTTCTTCAATTACAATAAAGGAATGAGTGGCGTTGATAAAATTTATATGTTGATTGTTTGTTATCGCACTAGAATGCGCCAGCGTAAGTGGTGGTGGTGGTACTGTCGTTTAGAAGATATTTGGCGCTCTCTTTTCTAGAAACCTACGGCGTCAAATCACCGGAGTAATGGATATCACAATCATAATGGTTATGACTTGATGAGATGTATAACGTCCGTTTAAAGAGGCGCCCTGTATTTTCTAAAATTATACAATACAAAAAATTTCAGTATTGTGAAATACCTAGTGCTCGACAGTGGGAGGCCGCGAACTGGTGACTAGACGAATCTGTAGACACCAGTACCCGGCTCACTTATTTTCTATATTCAATTAAAATCTATGATTTATTTGTATTCAATATGAAGAAGGAATACTGTTTTGATTTAACAAACAGAAATTTTCACGGAGATGTTAAGAAAAATGTGTAAATCTTACCTAGAATGCAAACGATTTTCTTTAACAAAAACGCGCTAAATGGCAGTCCTTTTAGCGCAATCACGTTCTGGAAGTAATCAAACGCTAATTGACGTAATTTTTATTTGCTGGAGTTAATGTAACATAATACTTAGAACCAAGGGTGGTAGATAATACAGAACATAATTTATTTATACAGGGTCGCTAAAAAGTATGGAAACACGCTACCCCCGCAGAAACGGTAAGAGATGGACAAATGAAATTTGGAGAGCTTAAAGTAGGTAGGTTAGCCATGTTTTGCGAAGATAATTAAAAGCAAATCTTCAATTGTTTTTTCGGATAGGGATTTTCAAGACAAGTTCAATGATATAAGGGTTGCTATACTTATCTTGAAAGGTTTTGGAAATAATCGCTATTTCTTTGTCAGTGGTTTCCCCATTAAAAAGTATGGAAACACGCTGCTCCTGCAAAAACGGTAAAAGATAGACAAATGAAATTTGGAGATCTTAAAGTAGGCATCGTTTGCCATGTTTTGCGAAGAGAGTTAAGATTAAATCTTCAATTGTTTTTTCGTACGGCCGCCATCTTGAATTCCTTTAAACAGATCACCCTGTAGATGACCCAATATCTCGATAGGGATTCTAATGGTGAATTCAATAATATAAGGGTTGCTATACTTATCTTGAAAGGTTTTGGAGATAATCGCTATTTTTTTGTCAAGGATTTCTTAACTTTAAGGACAGATTCGTAATGCAAGTAGTTCCCCTTGATTATTTGCAAAATTCCTTACAAACATTTCAAAAGAGATTTGGTCTTATTTCACCTTTTTAGCTTGTTCTAGTATCGATCTATTATTTTAAACAAGTAGGCTAAGGGCAAAATTTTTACGGTTTTCTTTTACTTTAATTACTTATAAAATAATCTCACATCATTTTTTTAGTTCCATTGCCTTTGCTGTTTCACGGGTAACTCGATTTTGATAAAAATTAATAGTGAAATCCTTGGCAAAAGAATAGCGATTATCTCTAAAACCCCTTATATCATTGAACTTGTCTTGAAAATCCCTATACAAATATGGGATCATATACAGAGTGTTCCATTTAAAGAAATTCAATATGGCGGTCGTACGAAAAAACAATTGAAGATTTGTTTTTAATTATCTTCGCAAAACATGGCAAAAGATACCTACATTAAGCTCTCCAAATCTCATTTGTCTATCTCGTACTGTTTCTGCGGGGGTAGCGTGTTTCCATAATTTTTAGCGACCCTGTATAGCAATAATACAATAGGCGGGCGGACCACTGGAACCGGACGCATTTAGGTGCATTTACCCTAGTATCTTATTAATACTTTTACAATCAGTTGTTTCTTTTCACCATGGTCGTCACTCAAACTTGATTTCTCACAATACTAGTGAGCTTTTTTACACCTACACAGTGATTATGTCACCTGTCTCCTAAACACTTGAAGTAGTATTTTTGTAATGTTACTATCTTACTAAAATTAAATAAAATGTTTTGACAAATTTGAAATAGAAAAGTTATTTATGCAACAAGGGTATATAAGCGTAAGCATTTTGGTGCGAGAGGAAAAGTTCCCACAAATACCAAAATTGGCTTTACACCCGTGTTGCATAGAACATTCTTTCTACTTCGGTGAAAATATTCAAAGAAATACAAGATTTTATAAAAGTAAATAGTATGCTCGTTGTCATCATATCATTTATGCACCCCTAAGAATGTGTAAAGTAGCTACTATGCGCGCTGGAGTAAAAAAGATGTATCTATAATACAACTTTCTTTAGAGCAGGCAGTATATTTATTACAATTTTATTTGATAATTTCTTTTTTTTAAATAAGAAAACCTACGTAAATCACCAGTTGTATTTCTGAATCAGATTTCAGATTTGACGTTTTTTTAAAAATGCAATTCAAATGTTGCTTTTGGAAATGGTCTCTCTATAATATACATTCTGTGCCAAATGTTCACAAATGTTATTTTATAAATAAACCAACCCGGATACATCTTCTACTGTTTTCATTTTTAAATAGGCATTTTAAAATAAAACGTGTATCTAATCCTCTTCATTATAATTTTTCATCTAATATAAATAGAATTTCATTTTCATTATTAGATATCTGTTGAAAACATGGAAAGCCGCTTTCTACAAGGATGACTAAATATTTAATTTTTGGTTCAGCAGTGGCAAAAATGTGCTTTTTATAGTATTTTAAGTCATTTTTGGAAGGAATCTCCTTTTTTTAATGGACTTTTTAATTTGAATTAGCTGCCAAGATTTCTTTTATATATAAAATTTTAAAACGGCAATAAATTATTCGTGAAGATTTATTAAATAATTAAATCAAGTTGTAAAATAGTAAATAATTCCTTAAAACTATTATTACCAGTATTTCTAGAGTGATAACATATTAATTCTTCTCTATAGAAATTTCTTGCTTCAATCTTTTTGGCACGACTTCTTATTTTTTCACATTCAAACTAACAAACCGATTTGCGTTATCAAATTTCACACATGTACTTGATTTTTGTGTCATTTACAATTTTAACGAAAGAAATTCGTTTTGGTGTTATATAGACGGAACGGGAGGTGTACCGTTCCGGAGTTTTGGAGATACTAATTTTCACGTGTGCGCTATACGCATCAAATGCGAGATGTATTTGGAAAATTGCCAATGCATCACTACACATTAAAGACTTGTGAACAAACTCTGGAAAATAACGAAGACATTCGGTTTATAAATTCCATGAAAACTGGGGATATTTTTAACTAAACCATATCTCTTTATAAGAACTTTCAATTAGTGTTTATTTACGAATTATGATTCGTTATTTACGTCAAGTGTACACTTGAATGGAGACTCTGAAATATGCCCGTAAATTATGAGAATTTCTAGTTAGTCATTTCCTGAATAACTAGCAAAAAACGTACTTTTTTCACAGCACCAATTTGTTTTGGAGAAATCAGCCCAGTTTTCCCGAAATCTAATTTTGTATAGGTATATGCTGTTGAAGTGGTTGAAGGTAACATAAAGGTAACAGGAATTCATTTTTTGTAAGCACATTGTTAAAATATTCGAGTTTTTATCAGATCTTATACATCTGCAATTGCTGAACACCAATACGAAACCAACCATATTATCATCATGACTTTTGAGTATAAAAGTTTCCAGTGTTAATCGTCACTATCAGTTCAATAGGAACGGAATGCAGTGCCCACAGAAACCTGCCTCACCATGCTTAGAGTTCGTTGTTACATACGACAACATTGAACGGGCAGTTTTCGATTGGGTTATATTTTACGCGTATTGACAGCGTACAATCGTGCCATTAATTATTTTATTAGTTCAATATGTATCTTATTTTGTATTAGATTTACATAGAAAGCAACTATACTGTAGCACCTCAAGTACCGCCACGATTTCGACGTAAACGTGTTCTAATGACCGCAAGTTCTTTTTCCGCCAAATTGATTGTATACAAGTCTAAAAGGAACAAGGCATCTATAAGGAAAAGATATGTTTCTTATTTTCCGAATTATCAATGTTTTTATTTTGGTACCCATGGTTGTCCACCGCGGCTAGTAATGTTCTTTGCAGGCCACGGTAGACAATAGGGTCGTTCACTAAAATTTATTTCTATGATTAATGTATCAGGATAACAATAACAAAAATACAAGAAAATCACTTAAACAATAACAGACAGTGTAATAGTAAATCAAAATAAAAGGAAGAATAAAAATTATAAGAAAAACAAGGAAAAGAACAAAATGAAAATATGTAAGTGGAACGTTAGAACAATGCTAGCAGCAGGTAAAATACAGGAAGTTGCAAAGAAAATTCAAAGATACAAGGTAGACATAGCCGGAATGCAAGAAGCAAGATGGCTGGGACAGGGAAAAATAAACAAAAAAAGCATTTACGTTACTCCATTCAGGTGGACAAAAACAAGGACAATATGGGGTTGCCTTCTTTATTATGGGAACATTAAAAGACAATATAATAGAATTTAGACTAATAAGCAAAAGTATAGCCTATTTTAGACTAAAAGCGAAACCTTTTAATATGCCAGTTATAAACGTATATACTCCAACTGAAAACGAAGTGGAAGAGGAAAAAGAAAAATTTTATGAACAACTAGAGGCAGAAATTGAAAAATTACCAAAGCAGATATCATTGTGGTACTAGGAGACTTTAATGCGCAAATTGGCAAGGAGGATTACATCAGTCATTTGGTTGGAAAACATACTATACATGAAAAGACCAACGATAATGGGCAAAGATTGTGCAATCGAGCGGCAAGTACAAATATGGTTATCAACAGCACTAAATATAAACACCAGAAGTTACATACAATAACATGGATATCGCCGAATCAAAGAAGTTGTAATCAGATAGATCATGTACTAATAACGAAGAGACATCAATCAACAATGAGGGATGTAAGAACATATAGTGCAGACACAGATCACTTTATGGTAATGGCTTCAACGAGACGAAAAATAAAAAGAGTTACCAAAAACAAAGAATATGCGGCAACAGTAAACAAAAAAATAAATGAACGGTGGTCAGAAACAATATAGAAACTAATTGGAATGTCATAAAGCAAGGCATTAATGAAGGAGCAAAACAAAACATAGTGTAATGATATATTAATTTCAATGTAATGATTTTCACAACATTTAATTATAGTCTTATTTCATGGGCCAAAATTGAATTTTATTTATCAAAATTTTAAATTAATGTCAAAAAATGTTTGTTAATTATAGGTTAATGGTTATGACATTAACTTGTGTCAATGAGATTTGTCAGCTTCTATTATGAATGTCAGGATATGTTTGTCAAAAAAATTTATAAATTGATAATGATCAACTCATTCAAAGAATTTTTACATTTTTTTTTTATCTAACTATACTAACTACATAGTTTTATTATTTTAACTTTCTTCCTTTTTTAGTAGTTAAGATTTTATTTTATTTTTTTATTTTATTTCTAATTATACCACCTATAAACTTTAGTAGGTCCTCTTCCTCTTCTTGGGTATCCTTTGTTCACCTTTATAGCACTCAGTCTCGTCTTCTCACAATTTTGCACTTTGTATCTCATCCAATAATTGTTCACCACAGTAAAATTGGGAACGCGCACCAAGTCACTCTACTCATTTGCTTCCTTCCTCATTTCTCCATTTATTGTACTGATTCTTTCTTCATTTCCATTTGGTCTCTCTTTGTCGATGTTTTTTTTTTGTTTTAGTCAATTAATGATAAATAAAAGTCCATTTATTTGGTGTACCTTATTTTATTTTATTTTTGATGTACTTTTCTTGTGATAACATGTCACATTGCACATAAACCGCAATAAACATAACAGAAACCATAAATATAACAAATCTTAAGAACCATTCACCTAAAAATCTTAATAACCATACATATAAACATCTTAACAACCATATAAATAACGAATATTAATAACCATTTACAAAAATAATCTTAATGGTCCATATACATTTCTTTTTTATTATTACGTCTTTTCATTTTTTAAAAGAAAAGACTTATTTCACAATTCTCTATTTTTCATTTTTTTATGTCTATCAACAACCACACCTAGATACCCCTTTTTTCAATTTTTTTCCACAAACTTCTCTTTTTTCCTTTCCTTTTTTTATTATCTAGCCTCCCACTCTATACAACCTACTTTTTGTTATCTATTCCTAATCACTAAACCTACTGTACATGCACTTAATCATATTATATTCTTTGAATGATTAACCCTTTTTTTTATTTTAAACCATATAGTTTTGAATATCATCACAATAGGAACGGGAAGAGAGCGAAGCATAAAAGAATGGTTCAATCAAGATTGTCAAGATATGCTTACACAAAAAATACAAGCAAGACTTAAATGGTTAAGAACAAGAACGAAGGAGGATGAAGAAGAATACAAAAGTATAAGAAGAGGGAGTAAAAAATTATGAAAAACTTGAAAAGAAAATGGATAGATGACAAATTAGAAGAAATAGAAAATGAAAACAGAAACAAAAATTCAAGATTATTTTATAAAAAAGTTAGCGCAGAAATCAAAACATGTAAAAGTAAAGTAAGACAAGTAAAAAACAAAGAAGGAATAACAGAAAATGACGAACAATATAAAAAGGCTCTCTGCTAACTGATGCGAATCTAAGCTGGGAAGTCGAAGAGGATGAAGCAGAAAGGACAGAAGAAAATATTAGGGAGGAAGAAATTAGAAGAAATTAAAGAAGCAATCAGCAAAGGCCGGAATGGGAAAGCACCTGGAAGAGATTATAAACACAGAACTTATAAAATATGCAGGAGAAAAGATGCACGAGAAAATACATAGTATCATCAAAAAAATATGGGATGAAGAAAGAATACCTGCAGAATGGGAGGCTGGACAAATAATAACAATCCACAATAAAGGAGATCAACAAATCGGTAATAACTATAGAGGCAATACTCTACTGAATACAGCCTATAAAATAATGTCAACAGTATTACAGCGAAGGTTGGCAAGCAATACGAAACACACATTAGGTCAATATCAATGTAGGTTTGCGCCATGAAAATCTGATGCTATCCACATTGTAAAGCAAGTCGTGGAGAAAACGCATGAGTATAATATGGACATTGAACTTCTATTTATTGATTTTAAGCAAGTCTTCGATTCAATCAAAAGAAATTAACTAATGAATGCATTAAAAGAACTAGGGGTGCATAGAAAACTAATATACAGTGTGTCCCAGTTTTGATGCTCACTATTGGGATCTCGGAAATTGTAAGAGATACGAAAAGTTTTGGCTATTTTGGAGATCAGTTTACTTATGCTTTTGTTTTTCAAAAAAGTTCACGACTTACTAGATATTTGCTAAAAACGAAATTATTTTATTTTTTTTAATGTGAAACATCGGTGAAATGTAAATCCAATTTTTTTCTAATTGAACGCCTACTTGATTTCCGTATTACTGAACTGCACGCCTTAAATGCTTTTCAGTGATATATGGTTTGACATAGCTATTCTTTTGTTTTACCGAGTTATGAAGTGAAAATCATTTTTCATCATAGTGTGCCATGACATCTAACACACAAAGTTGTGGAGTTTTATGAAAGAAATTCATTTGTTATGCAAAAATTGCTAAAACAAAATAAATACATTTTTATGAGGTATTAGCTGCTTATTTGAAGCTATCTGTGAATGTTCAGTAAATTATCATAAAATCGTCTTTTGTTTTGTTTTAGCAATTCTTACATAACAAATGTAATTTATCTGACAAAAACCAATGATTTTCATATGTTTAAAGCCATGCCACACTAAGTGGGAAATACTTTTTATTTAAAAAAAAAATAAGATAATTTCGTTTTTAGCAAATATCTAGTAAGCCGTGAACTTTTTTGAAAAAACAAAAGCATAAGTAAACTGATCTCCAAAATAGCCAAAACTTTTCTTATTTAACCGACTTCGTATCTCTTACAATTCCGAGATCCCAATAATGAGCATCGAAATTGGGACACACTGTATATGACAATGAAAAGGACAGTAATGACCATAAAAACGCAAAGAGGAGAGACCGAAGAATTTGAAGTTAACCAAGGAATTAGACAAGAGGATGCGTTGTCAGCTACGCTACTTAATCTAGGACTAGAGTATGTTTTGAGAAGGATAAATAAAGGGACGGTGAGAACAAGAGAAGAACAACTGGTGGCGTATGCCGACGATATAGTGGTAATATCTAAGAAAAGAAGAATTATGGAAGAGATGGTAAAAGAAATAATAACCGAAAGTGCTAAAATAGGTTTAAAAATTAATGCAGATTGGAGAATACAAATTCGAAGAAGTCGACAGGTATAAATACCTAGGTGTAATGTTAACAAGCAATGGAGAAAGAGAAGCTGAAGTTAAAGAAAAAATAATGCAAGTAAACAGAGGTATACATGCCAATAAAAAGTTATTAAAAAGCAAAGTACTTGGAAAAACGCAAAAATAAAAATATATAAAACAATAATTCGACCCATAATAATGTCTGCTGCCGAAACCGTGAGTATGACAAAGAAGCAAGAGGAGGATTTAAGGATATTAGAAAGAAAAGTATACAGAATAATATTAGGACCAATTAAAATACGAGAAAATGAATATAGGAGAAGAACAAATCATGAAATACTAAAGAAATTAAAGAAGACATAGTAAGAAGAATAAAACAGCAAAGAGTAAAGTGATTAGGGCATGTGTGGAGAGCGGGACCAACATCTACAATATATGCAATAATGGAATGGGAACCAGCAAGTAGAAGAAGACGAGGCAGACCAAGATCGAAATGGCTGAACGAAGTAAAAAAAGATCTCAACAAGATCGGAGTTAACAAGTTGAAAGATCAAGTAGGTGATAGAAAAAACTGGAAGAAAATAGCTGAAAGGATTTAAAGGAAGAGAGGTACTGATCCACCCGAAAACGCATCCAGAGAGCTTCTAGAAGCGGTGAAACCCCGTAGGGGGTGTGAACCACTATATATACAAAATGTATCAGGATTGGTAGCTGAACATGTTTCAATAGCATTAACTATAATTTTTTTATTATTAAAAGAATTATTTATAAAAATGATTAAGTTAGAAAGCACGCATAAAAATTTAAATTTTCACGTGACTGCAAATGAAACATGACGTAGATTTTTAGATCACATGACCGTCTCCCATACGGCGCAAGCTTACTCCCGTTTATTCCTGCAACGATCGATGTATCGCGATTGCTGTTACGCGAAAACTTGTTGTAATTTATTAACCTCGTGTTAAGTTTTCTACTCCAAACAGTAATCGCGATGTTACAACGACAAACCTAAGTTTCTACGTCAAGTATGGTGGGGAGGTGTTTTTGTTAATTGTGGTCGTATTTATTAGATTTGAGAAAAATCAAAACCGACAGACGACCCTATTGTTGTCCATCAGCTTGAAAAGAGGCTTTACGCTGATCAGCGGGTGGGTTTTCACTAATCACATGTCAAAAAGTCAAAAAGGCAATAACCATTATCTTTTGATTTTGATGATTTTTGTTCATATGATCTTCCTACGATCCAGTAAGGAGGACCCTGCATAGTTCCTCCTTTTCTGGTAAAAGAAGGAGGACGCAGATCAAAAAAAAAAGAAATTTGAGTAGAAGGACTGTTTTGAGGATACTCTGTCATTGTTCTAAGCTAACCAAAGGTGAGTGGGGACTTTTGTGAGATATCGAGATCCTATTTGAGATGTTCATTCTCATAATAGTCCTATGTACAATAACTACCGAAAAGAAATTCCTCCCGTTCTAGTGGCGGCCCCTAGGATGTCGTCAAATCTTGTAATGCCATTTCAAAATTTTGCTTACTTATCCGAGTTCTGCTTTGAGTTTCGCTTTAAAAACATTAATTTAATATGAACTTATCGTTTCATTTCGTTTTATAAGATATCTAGGTATCTTTTTTTGGTTTCTAGTTAAGTTAAATTTGGGTTATTTACTATCTTTGAACCCCCCCCCCCATCTTCGACTTCGAGCTACAGGATTGAACATCTTCCGATTTCTGGCTTATACGGGAGTTAGGCCTCTTTGTCAGCTTTTTTCCGTTACAGATTTTTGGCGCCCAACGTGCGGGACCGATCTAAGTTACCATGTGCCGATTTAACTGTTTGCCGATTTGATTGCCTGCCGATTTAAGTTGTCATTGACCGATTTAGTTGTTTGACTGATTGTCATTTACCGATTTCGTTTTCCTGTGTTATAGTGTTTTCTTTAGTAGTATTGATGATCAGGATTTTGTTGCCCAACGTGTTTTGGCCATTTAGTTGTTTGGTTTGATTTAGTTTGACCGATCTAGATCTTTCTTCCGTTGGATGTTTAGACTTTTGGTCACTTTGTTTTGAGGATTTTGCAGATTTTTGGATTCCAACGTATTGCGGTCCGATTTTGTTTGTCGTTCACCGATTTTGTCTTACCGACTTTGTCTTTTTAATTTTGTTTTGTAGCTTTTATAGCTTTTCGTTAGCAGTGTTGCTGATTTGTATCTTGCCATAGTGACAGATTTTGGCGGTGTCGCCGTGTTGAGTTCTTTGGATGAACTTTTAACATTTGAAAAATTTTATTTAGCTTCTCTTTGGCCAAAGTGTTGATTGTCGTTTGGTCTTGTGATCTTTGCAGAATTTAGCTGTTCAATGCGTGAGGCCATTGATGTTTTTAGATTTTCTTTTTGTATCGAACTTTGACGTTTTGGGATGTTTAAGTGTTCGCTATTTGGGATTTGTCACCTTAAGGTCTACTTTCGATGTTTTAGTATCGTATTCTTTTGAGTTGATATTCATCGTTAGGGACTGTTTTGTCGGATGTTACGACATTCTATCGTTTAACTGGTACCTAAGCGCGCAGGTTCATTTCCTTTTTTTAATTTGACTAAAGGTTTCTCCTTCGACGTATGAATTATCGGAGGAATTTGGAGAATCCAAAGGCATCTAGCATGTCTAGGACTTAAAGTCCAATCCCAATTTGACTTTCTTTATCACCACAATGAGTATTCTGCTAAACCGAATCTATTTAGTTGCCTTTGACCTTTGTTAAGGTCTAAACATCTTATGAGTTTTTGGGTCCATTTAGTGACGTATCATTCAGAGTTGTGATTGATGTGTGATTGGCCTTTTGAGTTGTGGGAATCCCATGATGCGATGATCGCGTGATTCGTTGAATACTCTCTCCAGAGGAAGTGCTTGTTGCACGTAAGTTTATCGACTTTGCTTTGGTATCGTTGCTGAACCATCGACTCTAGCGTACTAGTAGATTTCGTCTTTTTGTGGGTGGTTGGTTGGGCGTTTGGAGCTTTTCCATCTTCGCTCCTAAGGATAAATAAGGGACCTTTTTCATCGGTGCTCCCCGAGTTCGCTGAACCTTTTCCGTTGTCGTCTTCCACTACCTTGTGGGTGGTTGGTTGGACTTTGGCGGGATATTTTGGAGCTTTGTCTTCTTCGTTCCTAAGGATAATTAGGAAGTCGTTTCCATCTTTGCTCTCTGGGTTCACTGAACCCTGTTTTCTTCTTTTTAGTACATTTCAGGCAGGTGAGTGGGTAACATCTTTGTGTAGGGTGTACTCGAAGTGAAGTCAATACTTTGTTGTGGTCACCTATTTCGACATTTTTAATAGCATCGATTATGACCGTCTTGTATATAGTTTTTTTTCATCGTTTCGTTTATTTTAGTTTAGGTTTTCACTTTTAGTGTTCTGGTTCCTCTTGGAAGGATTTTTGGTTGACTTTTGTTTTCGTTCTGGTGTTTGTCCAGTTCGGCATTGGCTGGAGTATCCTAACCATGTAGTCGTCTTGGGCCTTAGACCTCTTATCGCGATTTTCGTGATCGTTTGGATTTTAGAACCCTTTGGCCGTGGTAGCCGATAATAATTAGCCCAGTTTAGTACGAAGTTCTTTCGTGCTGAGTCGTTATTGTCCCGCCGATGTCTGTATTGAGTCGTTATCACGACTACCTTTTGTTTTATAGTAAATTTAGTGTAGGCTTTTGTGTTTGTTCAGCTTTGGCTGGAGCTTTTGGTGATTGTTTGGTCTTTGCAATTTTAGTCTGGTGATTTTTCGTTTGGTCCTTCCAGAAGGGCTTTAGTTTTGTTTTAGTTCACGTTTTCGTTTTGTTTTCGCTTTTGCTTTTGGTTTTTCATTTGTTTTTTTTGGAGAGGTCTTTGTTTCGTTTTTGTTTGTGTTTTCGTTTCGGTTTCGCTTTTGTTTTTGCTTTTATTTTTTATTTGTCCTAGTTTAGGACTGATTGTGGAAATTCTTGAGTCTCGTTTGGACTGGTTTTGTTTTGGTTTAGTAATATTTTCTTTTGGTTTTCTTTTTCGGAATTATAGAGACATTATCGCCTTGGGCTTTTCAGCTTAAGGCAATTTCTGAAAGACACCCCCTTTTGGTAGAGGGTGTGTAATGTCATTTTAAAATTTTGCATACTTATCCGAGTTCTGCTTCGGGTTGCGCTTTAAATACATTCATTTAATATGAACTTATCGTTTCATTTCGTTTTATAAGATATCTATGTATCTTTTTTTGTTTTCTAGTCGAAATTTAAGCCTTTGGTTCAAGTAAAAACATCATCATTTGGGTTCTTTACTATCTTTGAATCTCCCCCCTCCATTTTCGACTTCGAGCTACGAGATTGAACATCTTCCGATTTCTGGCTTATACTGGAATTAGGCCTGTTTTTCAGCTTTTACCCGTTGCAATCTGAACAAAAAGAATTGTAGACTGAAATCAAGAAGAGGAAGGAGAATGAGATTTGGCATGTACTTATTAGTAGAAAGGGTAGAAACTAAGAAAAAGATACCCAAAACTAAATTTCGATGCAATGTTTGTCAGAGATATTCTTGTATGGAATGTTTCTTTGAGATTCGCAGTTATAAACTCAGTAAATGGTTTTCTATGAATTAGATAAATTGTGTAGAATTACTCACTATAATCTTGGTTTGATTTCTCAAAATTTTGTCTCTATTTTTGTAGTTTTTGAAGTTTGTAGTTAGTAAAATTTCCTGTTAGGATATTGAGAATAACATTAAAATATTTCTTTGTATTTTTGTACTTACTTACAAGAAAATATATTTTTAAAGCTTTATCTGTGATTTTGGTTACATTATTCGCAATTTTGTTTAGAAATACCTACCGTTACAAAAGTTAAAAAGAAAAATCAACTTTCTAGTCTTGGTGTCCAAGTTGTGTGTACCATACTCAGAGGTCTAGCATAGATAATTGATCCTCCACATGTTTTTAAGCAATTCTGGATGACGGACATGGTGCTCCACGGCTGTAGACAAGAAAAATGACGGAGCCGTACGTTGTCCACAACAACTATTAAGTACCGATTTCTTTCTCTGATTCGGTGGACAACTTGTATCCACCACGGCACCTTAGGTGTTAAAACTAAAATCTAATTAAAGTACCTTTAGTCTTCTGTGTTTAGACTAAATTCTCAGAATTACCAATGTTTTTTCCAGAATATTTTAGACATTTGATTACATGAAAATCCATATCTGTAAGTCCCTACGTTGGATTTGCAACATTATAATTTCCGTAGATTCTAGACATAATTTTTGTACAATCAGCTTAGTGCCATCTAAAGATTCTTCCGCATTTCGAATGGCATTTAGTGTCTACGAGTGGTCAGAGTAGATTCCCAACGTTTTCCCCAAAATCTTTAGTGTTCCTCTAAGACTATTCATCAGACATTTAATGACATGAAAATCCATATGTGTAAGCCCTTAAATTCGATTTGCAACTTTACAGTTTTGTGAATTGTTGCAAAAAACATCGATGCTATACGTGAGATGATAGAGATGGATCGTCATATGACATACCATGAGATTAAGTCAACATTTAAATGCTAGGAAGCTCTACGCTCGGTGGATTCCCCACAGCTTGAATAATGCTCAAAAAAAGGAGTCGTGTGGATTAGTGTACAGAAATGGTAAAAAAATTTAATCGAGCATCATCAAATCTGGTTTACGACATTGTTACAGGCGATGAAGCTTGAATCTGTTCACACGAACTAAACGTCAGTAAGTTGTATGGGTGTTTCAAGATGAACCAAAAGCAACAAAAGTTGTTCGTTCTCGAAGTATTTCAAAAAAATGATCGCTTGCTTTTTTGGATTTACTGGTCATGTTGCTGCTGTTGCTTTAGAGCAGGACTTCTTAAACTTTTTTCATTCATGACCTCATTTTTCACCATAATATTTTTCCCAACCCCAGGTATTAAATATATATGTTTGTGAAATAACATATAAACTGAAATTCAAGTATTTGAATTTAATTTTCGCGACCCCAGTTGAGTTCGCGACCCATAGTTTAAGAAGCGCTGCCTTAGAGTATCGAAGGACTGTACATGCGGAATGGTACGCTACAATCTGTTTGCCATAAGTCGTCGCTGAATTTAGACAAAATAACGTGAAAAGGAGAATCATTGTACATCAAAACAACGCAAGCCTTTACAAAGCAGCTCTGGCAGTCGAATATTTAAAGCAGCAAAACGTTCAATTAATCTCTGATTGTCTATAGAGCTTTAATTTATCACCAAATAACTCTTTCTTATTTCCACAAATCAAAAACAAAATACATGATCAGCAGTTTTCTACGCCTGAAGAGGCGTTGAAGCATATAAAGAACATGTCTTAGCAATATCTCTTTCTGAGTGGAAAAATTGCTTTACCAATTGCCTTGAGCGTATGCAAAAATGTATAAATCTTAAGGGAGAATATTCTGGAAAACAATAAAACCATTTATTCCAATTTTTCAACTGTTTTTCTTCTTTTCTTCCTACTCCAGGAGCTAGGTAGTTCTTTGCTGCAGAATTCCATACCGCCATCTTTTTTTTGTACATGATGTCCTCTGAGTATACATGTAAGTTGGCGTGCTGGTGAAGTTCTGCTTCAACCGTTATCTTTGGAAATGGTTTTTCTTAAATATCTTTCTCATAAATGACTGATCTTACGATAAACATAGTCGTAATCTTTTTTGTAGAGTCGATGTTTTTCGAGCTACCGCACGTCAAAGTTGTTTTTAAATGATTTCAATTGTTTCCGAATTTATTACTCTGAATATTGAATATATCAAGAGCATTAAAGAAAATAACCATATCATATACGGTCTGTCCAAAATTCGAGGCTCACCATTGAGATCTCGTAAAGGGTAAGAGATACGAAGTCGGTTAAATGGGATAAAAGTTGCCGAGTCGAAGGGCCAGTTTACTGGTGTTCTTGTTTTCTTTTGTTTTTGTCCTTAGTTATCTATGGCCTAATGTTCGAAAACTTAGATAAGTAGGTTTTTCTTTAATAGTACTTCGTTTAAGTAAGAAAGTAAGTATATTAACCCTTATATCACCGAAAACTGAGTAAAATAATCTATCTATCATTCAAGTTTATGCGATATCTCAAAAACAAAACAAGCGACTACCGCACAGTCATTGTAATTCGATAGAGCCCGATTGTATCTAAAACTTTTTTCTTTGCACATTTCTCGTATTTTCATTCCTTTCAGAGATATTTTAATTTAAAGACATTGGCACGTTGAGATTTTTTGCTGCTATCTAGTAGACTATGCGTTTAAAAAAAAACAAGAACGCCAGTAAAGTGGCACTTCGACTCGGCAACTTTTATCTTATTTCTTTGTATCTCTTACCCTTTACGAGATCCCAATGGTGAGTGTTGAATTTTGGACACACTTAGAATTTGCGTGAGTATCGAACCCACATACTTGGTTCACCGGACCGTCGCTTTTCCAATTAAGCAAGCGAACCTTTCCCAAGCGAAAACTAATATTTCTATATGTATGCAGACCGGTTCTGTTTAATTTAGCGTCCCTCAGTACTGTTTCCAGGGTGAAGTTAAATAAAATCTTTTACATGGAAACTTTTGGAAGGTTTCCCTCCAACTCTCACTATGTCTACTGCATGAGTCAGAGTCAATCGGACCATGTCGATAATTTTTTTTGGATTCCCAGCTTTGTTAGCGCTTTATACAGTTCTGTTCTTATAATCTTATCATATGCCTGTTTAAAATCTATAAAAATCACGTTTGTTTCTTGTTGGTATTCATGACTTTCTGCTTGTAATCTTTTTAAAACAAAAATTTCGTCCATCAGCTCTCTACCCCTCCTGAAATCTGCCTGATATTCTCCAACTATTTCATCCATCTTGTTACTGAGTCTATTTTTTATTGTCATCGCCAGTATTTAGAAGGGCTATTCCTCTATAGTTTTCACAATTTGGGTCTGCTTTTTTTAGTATGGAACATAAAATTGCTTCGGTCCATTCTTTTGGAACCCTTTCCTGTATCCATATGTTCTTTACAAGTTTATATATTCTCTCAGTTAGCAATTCTCCTCCATGCCTGAATTGCTCCACAGTGATCCCATCCTTTCCTGGGATTTTATTTTATTTTAAATCTATGATAATATTTTTTACTTCCTCCATGGTCAGCAGATCTTCTTGGGGAAAATTATCTATTTCAATTTCATTATCACTCCCGCCTTCTACTATAGTATTTCCTCAAAATATTATTTCCATCTTTTTAAAATATCGTCCTCATCACTTAGTAGCTTTCCCTCCTTGTTTTTACAAAATATAGGTTTTGCTTTGAATCCTGATTTCTCATTTCTTAAGCCTGAGTAGTGTCCTTACTTATTTATTTTTAAGATTTTCTTTCAGATAGTTTAGTATTTTCTCTTGATTCCTTTTTTTCTTTTCTCTAATGATGTTCTTACAATGTTTCCTTGCTTTTGTGTACTCGGTCTTCACTTGTTCTGCATTACTTTGTATCCAGTTCATTCTTACTTTATTCTTTTTCTGTACTTCCTCCGTGCACTCTTTGTCAAACCATGGCTTCTTTATCTTTTTTGTTACCTTCTTGGAATTTTGGAACATTGTGCTATTACTGTTTTTATTTTTTTGCCAATTTTCTTTAATATCTTCTATCTTCCCTTCCTGAGCTAGTTTGTTGCTGAGCACTGTCTTATATTTACTCTTATCTTCTTGATTTTCTAACCTTACTATCCGTCTAGCCTTATTTTTCTGGCTTTTTGAGTTCTTTGCTTCTGGTTGTATTAATTTCAATTTCATTCCCACCACAAAATGGTCAAAGTCTACATTTGGGCCCCTGTAACTTCTAATGTTGTTAATACATTTCTCTTGGTCCTTTTCTATCAAAATGTGGTCTATTTGATTGACGTGAGCCCCACCTAGGGACCTCCAGGTTCCTTTGTGAATCTCTGAAAATCCATACTTTTTATTTTCAATCCTTTTTACTTACCAAAATCTATGAAGCATTGTCCATTTAATGAAGTTAGGTCATGTTTGCTGAATTTTTCTATTCCAATTGGTATACTTCTTTCCTAGCACAATTTTTAAATCATATACAGGAATCTTGTCATACTCTCTGTCTAACTTATTATAGTATGACCCCTTGATGTCTATGGACTTATATTGCAGTGGTGCATGTATATTTAATAGACTGATTGTTTGGTACCTTCCTCTTAGTCTTAAGTAACACATTCTTTCCGATACAGGTTTAAATTCTACTACTGTTGCATTCAGACTCTTGTTTATTAGGAAACCTGTACCAAGATATCTATTTTCACCTCCACTTTTAAATAATGTATAATCCTCCAGCTCCACTAAGTCATTGCCTTTGAGTTTCGTTTCCTGTAAGGCTACCACATCTATTCTGAGTTTTTTACACTCATTATTTAGCTGCTTTAAGAGTCCCGTTTCATATACACCTCTCACATTCTATGTTTATATAAAAGTATTTTGTGCAATTTTGGTGTTCAATTGCTTCTGTTGATTTTCTTTTCTGTTATCTGTTTTGTCCATAAACCTTTTTCGATTCTCATTTTCTTAAGCATTTTGTGAACTGTAATTGTTCTTTTAAATAAGAAGATAAAGACTAAGTGCATTATTGCACCTCTTCGATCAAACTACATAAAAAAAAATATTTCACAAAACCTTATTATTGCACCTTCTTTTTAAATATCCCTTAATATTCAAAAATTCATACTCCATCGAGTTTAGGCTTTTGTTTGTATTTTATGAAAAAGGTTAATGAGAAATCTGCACTTTGAAATGAATTAGATTTTATGTTACGAATTATTTTATTTTTAAGAATTTCACAAAATGCAAATCTACTATCAATCGACTCGCATACATTAAACACATACTAATGCTAAAACTGAACCATTTTCATTATCCTTCGTAAGACAATACCTGAAACAATAATACATAAATATATTAACTCTTTTAGTACAGTGAATACACATACCTATTAGAGTCTACAAAACGATATCCACCAGCTTCCACATCTATTATTGTTAGATTTCCTTTACTGTCAACTTCTAAAGTCATAGGAGGGTCTCGAGTGGGTCCAATAAGAATTTGAGTGTCACAATTTAATGCAGTTATACTTGATCCATCCCAACAATTTACTTCGTTAATTATAATATTTTTTTCCTGGCAACATTTCTTAACTGCTTTAATATTGCTACATAAAGCAAGAACCATTAAGCATATTAATTGTTTGTAGATCCTGAAAGTTTGGAACCTTTATTATGAATTAAATAGATATATTTGTAAAATTAATATTTTCCAATATTGTTTAAAACAGTTAAGATAAGAAGTTCTTGTTCTCATTTAATTGATCTGTATATAAATAATGTTGCTGATAACAGATTAACACTATAAAATTAATAATAATAATAAATTTGTGTTTAAATATAAAAAATATTTAAATTAATGTTTACATACATACCTGCACATATTTAATCGATTAAGATAGCTACAATGAGTGTAATGTTAAATGCACAAAAACATCACTAATAATAATCCTTCGTAATTAAATCTATATTATTTATGTAATCTTTTACAAGAAATGAGTATCACAGCCTTTGACCCAAGAAATCAAATATATTAACATCACTTACATATTCAATTCCAGTTATTTATTTTTTTCAATATCATTTCTTTTTTCCCCATGAAAATATTGTATGTGAAATTCGACATCATAACAATTCTTAAAATTAGTTTCTGTGACGTCTTGACTTTGTCACTGATAATTTCAGAAAAACAAACAAGTACAGATTGATATAATTGTAAATTTATAAAGATTTTGCAAATGAAACTATAACTTTGTCGATACCTATTATTGTATTGATATCTATGCATTCCATTATTAAGGAGACTGGTTAGAATATGATTGATGAACTGATTCAGTCCTATATATTAGGAAATTGAAACAATCCAGCTCAGCTTGTCGAAGAGCAAATTAATATCAAAATTTGTTATTTAAGATATGAGATGTATGTATGTACAAATATGAAGATGGATTAAATTAGGTTAGATAATACCAAATTAAGTTGAAATATTTAATAGTAAACATCAATATAAATAAATGCAAACCTATTTATTTCTTCAACAGTGAATACTTAAAGAAGTTATATATTTTTTTTAAAATCATAGAATGCAAATAAACTTATATATAGGAATCAATATTTTTGTGCTTCAAGTAACATTGACCTTCTTAGCTTCTCCAATTCTTCGCCTTCTTCATCTATTAATTTTCTCCATCTCTCAGGAAACTTTATGCAGGGCACATCTTCTTCTGCTAAAGCTTTTAATACTCTGTCTCTCAATATTACAAAAATGAAAAACACCGCACCTCCTACTAACAAATTTCTGCAATCAGCAAATTGCCTGAAAGCGAGAATAATTTTATATTTTCATTTCTTTCTATTCGATTTAAATATACCATAAATAATTAAGAGAACTTGGTTGCTCTTCAAAGTATACATATGCAATTATATCTATGACTTTTGCTTGACCCATTATGAGTAATAAATGCGCGTATCGTAGGCTCCTGTGAAAATAATTTTGTAAAATTAATTAGAAGATAATATTCAAACTTTGCTTTAATTACTTTTTCCTTAAATTAAACAAAGTTAGTAAAGAATCGATGTATTTGGTTTCTCTCCAAAGTCTCTTCGCAGCAAAATATTGTAATATGGCGCTTATCAACACCATAACCATTGTAGGGCCATAGAAATAAGTCCACACAAGCACGCTTCCTACAATATACATTTATAAGAACAAAAAATGAAATAAATTGCAAAATTACCATCAACCCAACATTGAGCTTCAGGCTGTATTACTTTATGCTTTAATGTGTAATATAGCACTAAAGCTGTTATAAGTAGAATCAGAGGTAACCCATAACCATAGCAAAAATATATTAGAAACCACTGCATGTGGGTTCTAAAGGCGGGTTTCCTGAAAAATATATGAATCAAAATTATATCACTCCAAAATCATTGAATACATACAGAGTAATTCTCCATAAATGGAATGATA
This sequence comes from Ignelater luminosus, assembly GCA_011009095.1. NCBI lineage: Eukaryota > Metazoa > Arthropoda > Insecta > Coleoptera > Elateridae > Ignelater > Ignelater luminosus. The sequence goes on from VTPC01000561.1 coordinate 68,182, forward strand.
AAACAATTAGCCAATTATAACAACATACAATCGTTGTATAATATATAAAAGTGGTCGTATTACATATGTGAGGTTCGAAATATCGAATAAGCGGTAAAAATATTACAACGAGGTAAGTTAAGCACATACACAAAGTAAAATTTAATATGCATTTACCCTAAAAATAAAATTTCATTATTATTAATAACAATAACGATCTAATTTGAAACTTACCTCTAAATCATGAATTGCTGGAATGAACGTATATATAACCAAAACTGGTAAAAGAAACAGTACACTTATAAATGCACAAACAGTTTTTATGGACAATAATATGGTAGCTCTCAAGGTTGGACGCGTGATTTGGTTTTTTTCAGTACAGGCATATATTACGGTGGTATTAAGTTCGAATTCTTCTGCTGAACAATATCTAAAAATCTATATATCACTCTGCTTTCTAATTATTAATCTTTACAAGTTTTATGTTATGCAATATGCATTTTTGGTATGCTACCTTTTTTACTTTTATGAATTTTCCCAATCTTTTTATTTAAAATCAAGCAAATAGATTTCTTTAATAAAAATTAAACTTTTTAAACAATTTATCGACATTAAATATGAAGTTGAAGTATACTACCATATAATTAAACAAAAGACTATGTCGAGATTCATGAGTTCTTAAAAAGATATGCAACAACAAATCGACTTATAGAGAAAAGGCAGAAAAATGGGTCACACCTACTTTGAATGTAATGAAATTAAAGCATACAATACCCGACCAAGAAGACTGTACCAATAAACAAAAGCCTGCTTGCAAGACGTAACCACGAAAAGAAACATTCCAACGAAGTTTGTGAATTGGAACAAAGATAAAAACAACGTCAAAATTAAAAAGAAATCATATATTCAACAAATATCAAATTAACACAGTCTACATTATGAACAGGATCTTGCATATTAATAGACATAGCCATGTTGGTGAAAAGACTCTGAAGGTATAATAAAAGCTCTAAGAGGCGAATGCAAAACAAAAAGTTTCTTAGAACGAAAAAACGATCAACATTAATTTTTCAAAGCAAAAACTGCAAACAATGCAACGCCAAACGAGCATGAACTAACGAATTGCATTTGGAAATCAAAAAATGAACATAACCACCATACCAGCTGAAAGAAAAATACAGACTTACAAGAAATGAATCCAGTTCATCTTCTAAGAGTACGTAAGAAAAGAAAAGCACAAAAGCAATAAAGGCAACCCGTCCAATAATAGCAAAACAAAGCAATTCCTTGTTAGAAAACCTCGACAACATTCTAGTATTACTTACAAAAGACATAAACTACATGGACCAAAATCAGAGGCTACACGAGAACCAAAGAATTAGCGACCAATTCATTATACACTTAACACTTTGTATAAGATAATTGCAGCTATAGTTTTGAACAGAATCTACCAAAACTTAGAAGAAAATAACATCTTAGCTGAGGGACAAAGCAGATGTCAGAAAAATAGCTGCAGTTACAAAGAGATCAATTTACTTATGCTTTTGTTTTTTCAAAAAAGTTCACGGCTTACTAAGTATTTGTTAAAAACATAATTATCTTCTTTTTTTTTAAATAAAAATCATTTCCCACATAGTGTGCCATGGCTTTAAACATATGAAAATCATTGATTTTTGTCAGAGCAGCTAATGCCCCATAAAAGCGTATTTATATTCTTTTAGCAATTTTTGCATAACAAATGAATTTATCTGATGAAGATCCACGACTTTGTGTGTTAGATGTCATGGCACACTATGATGAAAAATGATTTTCACTTCATAACTCGGTAAAACAAAAGAATAGCTATGTCAAACCATGTATCACTGAAACGCATTTAAGGCGTGCTGTTCAGTAATATGGAAATCAAGTAGGCGTTCCATTAGAAAAAAATTTGGATTTACGTTTCACCGCCGAAATAAAACAAAGGACAATTGCGAAAATAATTTTTTTGTGTTTCGGAGTAAATTCTCTAAAACATCCTCTTTGCTACTCTTCTCTATCTTTGCTCGTTCCTGCGATATTTCGCTTTAAAAAATAAAGATATTTTCGTTTTTAGCAAATATCTAGCAAGCCGTGAACTTTTTTGAAAAAACAAAAGCATAAGTAAATTGATCTCCAAAATAGCCAAATTTCTTTTAATTTAACCGACTTCGTATCTCTTACAATTCCTGAGATCCCAATAATGAGCTACAATGTGTCCAAGATAAGGAGGCACAGCATGGGGATCTTGCGAACGGTAAGAGATACAGGATCGGTTAAACGGGATGAAAATTGGCTGTTTATAGGACCTTTTTGTTGGCGTTTGCATAATTTAGATATTTTGTACAGTTTCTAAGATATTTAAAAAAAAGTTGATTTGTCGATTTTCGTTTTTGTTTCATTTATTTGAAGAGATATCGGAAAACTAAAACCACTTTTCCATTGCCACTTTTTGTGCTCTGTTAAAATACGCTTAGAAAATATGTGTACAACGTTTCACTTTCGAGTAGCCATCATCAACTTCATTTTTTTTAAATAGGCGGAGAAACAGTTGAAGATTATTTTGGATAGCTCTTGTTGTCACGATTCTAATGATGTAAACATGATAGGGTTATTTTGATTTTTTATGCTATAAATTAGAGTTACTTAGCACCCATATGCAATTTAATAAAAAGAATAAAATATTAATATTAAAAAAAAACCATTCCCAGATTTAATGAAACTTTGACAAGATGTGCTAACAGTATACGAACTACCATTATCCACTTTTGTTTCTTTCTTGAGAAAAATAACAATTACTACAGTAAGAAACAAGTGTTAATATTTTCAAGTGTGCCATGAGCCAGACAATTGATAGTAGTGGTATAACAACTAATCGAGGGTCCCCCTCTCTTCAGGCTACAAATCAACCGTGGAGAAGGGGGTTCTCCCAGACTTGCGACCGAATGAATACGGGAGTTCCGGGGTGCTAAAGGAATGTGTTATTTTCTTTGGGGCGTTCTGTATTGTGAGAATGAATCACCGAATTAAGGAGTTTTAATGGTTAGCCCCCCAACCCTTAAAATTCTAATTAATTGCTTTAATAATTGTATTGTTTGTTTTAGATACGCCACTGGATTTGATAGTTGTTAAACTATGTTGGCTGCTTTTGATTAGTTTTATTCGTTGCATTACATGCATCTTTAGTAAAGATAAAAAATGAATGTACCGATTATATGAAAGTTCATAAAACAATTCAGTATACCCAAAGGAAAGAATCTCTTTGCACAAATAGTGATCTTCCGATACGTATTCTACAAGAGGTATTGTTAAAGAATTGCTCACATTGTTTTTCTCTTTTAAAAATAAAAGTTTTTAGATGTTCGTTGCTACTCATTAGAAGTAACCTGTTGAAAATTACTATTTTTCTATCCCTTACACTGAATGATAAGCTTTCATATAATCGACCCATCTTACTCTGTCTTTACTAAAATTCAAGTCATTTTACACACAAAATTGATAAAACTAATCAAGAGAAACCAACACAGTTTAATAGCTATACTATCCAGTATTACAAAATGACTAATAACGGATTTCCCACTCTGGTTGCTTAAAATTCAAAATTAGCAAAGCAAAAACAAAATACACGTGTCTCTTAAAAGTAACTACAGAACGTAAAAAAGGGTATTTCGAAATTCTAGATTACACTTTGCAAAATGCTACATCAAGCATCGAAATTCCACAATCCACAATAACCAATAACTTCCATCAAGAGCAGAATCTTTCAAGGTGATTCATTAAGCCGTTTCTGGTTCATATTGTCACTTATTTTACGTAGACATGCACGTACCAAGAAAGATCTTGGTAAACTAATAAACATAACCAAAACATTTAGTGATAACATCTTGATGAATTGTAGGTTAGACAAGTACGCAGAATTGATAGCGTAAAAAGGCAAACCAATTCAAAAAAAAGAACAAGTAGATGAGAAAATCAATCACTTTATATTCACAACCTAACAATTCATACAAATACCTGAGTTCTACTTATAACCAAAGTTTTAATATAAAATGAAAGAAAGGTAAAAGACAATCTCAAGAACACACTTCAAAATTGAGTATATAAAAGCAAGAAAATTCGCAGTTTACAGGCATAACAAAATATTTTATGTTGAAGTCAGAAACAACGCAACTACACAGAATCATTCAACATATTGAAAAATATAACTTCATGCATAAACAAAGATTGACACATCTTACAAGATTTACAGACACGGTGGAACTCAAAAGATGGAACGTAAATTGCTTGTTGAAGTACCTTTCGTTTTTATCTTACAACCTGAATAATCAAAATCAAAAATTTTAAATCTAGCGAACTGTTTCATACAAGCATTCTGTCAATCATCAACGCTCTTGACATAATTATTGTAGTTTATTGCAGAATTCTAATAAAATTCTACTAAATAACGAAATACGATAATATCAACATTAAATGTTCAACTCGGTTTTTCTCAGAATTTTTGTTATGCAACCTTAGGATTTATTTGCATGATCATAAAGAGAAGAAAAATCACTATCGGATTCCACTACAAAAAATTTACATTGTCATTTAAACATGTTGAGTTCGCTTTTTTTTTATAATATTCCATACTTTAATCCCACACTGTATATCACACACTCTTATTTATCCTTTGCAGATGGTCCCTGTAACTAAAATTCCAAATACATTTTTAGAAGATGTAGATAAGAGTATTAGAACTTCCAGGTGATTCTCCAATGGTTTTTTATATTCCTTGAAATCTGTCAAAGGTTTTGAAATTTTCAATGTTTCTTGGAAAGAATTTTCACAGCAATATAACAAAACTGGAGAAGTCAACCTAAGCCGATAATGAAAAAATGTTTTGTTTTAATAAGTTGAAACTGGACAAAGACGAGATATCAAATCTTCAGAAATGAAAAGCTGCTATTATAAGTATTAGAAATTCAAAATCTTATACAGAATAGTATGGACATTTACAAAGGGGTAAGGGAGTTATTTTGTATCAACAAGTTAAATCGGCCAACCAATGGATGTACAGTGTGTCCACATTTCGATGCTCACTATTGGGGTCTCGGAAATTGTAAGAGATACGAAGTCGGTTAAATTAGAAAAGTTTTGGCCATTTTGGAGATAAGTTTACTTATGCTTTTGTTTTTTCAAAAAAGTCCACGGCTTACTAGATATTTGCTAAAAATGAATTTATCTTATTTTTTTTTTAATTCCCACTTAGTGTGCCATGGCTTTAAACATATGAAAATCATTGGTTTTTGTCAGATAAATTATATTTGTTATGTAACAATTGCTAAAACAAAACAAAAGACGCTTTTAAGATAATTTACTAAGCATTCACAGATAACATTAATTAAGCATCTGATGCTCCATAAAAGCGTATTTGTTTTGTTTTAGCAATTTTTGCATAACAAATGAATTTCTTTGATAAAACTCCACGATTTTGTGTGTTAGATGTCATGGCGCACTGTAATGAAAAATGATTTTCACTTTATAACTCGGTAAAACAAAAGAATAACTATGTCAAACCATGTATCACTGAAAAGCATTTTAAGGCGTGCAGTTCACTAATGTGGAAATCAGGTAGGCGTTCTATTAGAAAAAAATTTGGATTTACGTTTCACCATCGAAGTAAGACAAAAGACAATTGCGAAATTAATTTTTTGTGTTTCAGAGTAAACTCTCTAAAACACCCTCTTTGCTGTTCTTTTCTATCTTTGCCCGTTCCTGAGATATTTCACTTAAAAAAAAAGATAATTTCGTTTTTAGCAAATATCTAGTAAGCTGTGAACTTGTTTGAAAAAACAAAAGCATAAGTAATCTTTTCTAATTTAACCGACTTCGTATCTCTTACAATTTCCGAGATCCCAATAGTGAGCATCGAAATTTGAACACACTGTATAGGAAGAACAAACTGAGTAATTCCAAATAGTGGGAATGCCTGAAATGATTTGCAATTAGATTGCCGTTAGAGCTATCCCCGGTTGCAGAACTAACACATCCTATTGTAGGCACTGTCGCAAGTCACAAGGGTCAAATGGCACACAGATATTTGTCAGATGTTAGCAAAATCATTAGAAAGTAAATGATATGAAGTACATGAAGAAGTACAAAGTTTATCAGATAATGACAGTATTCAACGAACTGACGTAAACGTAGATTTTTAGTTAAGATTTCTATGATCGGACTGTTTTTTGGAGCAGGGGGAACATTAACAAATTCCCATGTTAAATTCAGAAAAAAGTTTGGACTTCCAAAATCACTTGATGCATTTTGTATTTGAAAAGTTCAATTTATTATATTAAGAAATCATCGATGTTAAACAGTTTTTGATATTATGTAATTATTCTATTTATAATTAATTTGTTATTAGCTCTATTGTGTCTTATGGCAAACTGAAGATTTCAATCAGTTTTTCAATAAAGAAATTATATTTAACAGATACCAAAAGGTAGTGATGAGGGTAAGAAAGATAAAGATTGGAATTTTTCTAAAAATAGTTACAGAAAAACGTTTTAACAAAGAATGTTTTATATCAGTTACTTATTTGTCTTTTAGTTGTAACATTGTGCATATTGCAAGACAAAATTTGTTTCCATAAACAAAAATAAAATTACTTTTGGGCATCAACTTTTATATAACCCATATCAAATGCATCTGTAACAATTAAAGTCCCATCCGTTTCATAATAAAAATTTGGCTTTTCTTTAGAAGGTATTGTAAGCATTTTTGATTTATTACAGGGTATATTGAACACTTCATCACCATTAATACATGTTCCATTCATTAAAACATTTTCTCCATCGCAACAGTCCTGTTGTATACAATTTACGCTTGTAAGAATATTGCACAAGAATAATATAAATACTGCAAAAGAACCCATCTTATACTATAGCAGCCCTGAAATCAGAAAGATTATAACAAAATAATCAGATATTGTGTTAAAAATAATAAAAAAGGAAATAGTTTACTAAAAAGATGAACTAAATTTAGATTGTCATTGACACAGTTTGAATTTTGCACGTTTATTAACTTTATTGCCTGTCTAATAATAAATTGGGTAGGCTATTCGTGCCAGATTTGTATTTATATAAACTGATGAGGATGTGTTTTTTTAATGCGTGTGGTTAATGTTAATCTGAATTTAAAGCCACTTATCTCAAATGTAGAAAAATAACTCAATTATTGTATTATTGGTAACAAAAAAAATATAAATTATAATATTAAAAGAAAAAACTACCACTGTTCATTTAAAAATGTTTTGTGTAGTGCTTCAGAAATATAAAAAATGATAAATATCTAACTTTTTAAGATGCCAGTTAACACAACATGCAATAAACATATTCTTACCGTAAAATATTTATAGCACACATGAAAAATATTGGTCTCTTAGACAAGTACTTTCTTTTGTCATATAAATTCTTTAAATACTGTTAGTTTTACAATTTTTTTTTTTTTTATTAGTGTTACAGATGAAATGTGCAAGCGAACTACCTCTACTACTTTTTTTATGTATTTTAATGTTATAAAAGTATCTTGGAAAGTATCCAATTTTTTATATATACACAGATCTTTACAAAAAAATATATTGTTATGATACAATCTTATTTACACTGGAATTATAACAATAATTATATTATCAAAACTTAAAACTACTTGATCAACTTTACATCTGTACATGCATGTCATTCACACACACGTTTATCAGTTTGAGATTCAACTTAAAAATACAACAGTCTTTATAATTAAAATATGGCACATTATGCAATGCTTTGGTTTTCCTTAGATTTGTAAGTTTGCTCTGGAACATTTCCTTTTGCAAGTCGTTCTTCTTCTAATGTCTCATCACATTCTTCATCTTCCAGTGCTTTCCATTGCTGTGGTATACAACTTAAGCCACGTTTTGCTAATCCTCGCAATGCCCTCTTTCGGAAAGGCACTAATATTAAAAATATTAACACACCTTGAAGTGCATTTATAAAGTCAGTTACTATCCTAAAAGTTGAGAATTCTACAGTTTATTTGATTCATTACTAATAAATGTAAAAGTGCTTACCAAATGTAGTCGAGAAAATCAACTTTATTTTGGAACGCAAATGAAATTACTTCGAAAATCCAAGATAAACCCATAATAAAGAACAATTTAACATACAGAAGACACCTGAAGAAAATCAACAGTTAGTTATAAGCATCTTCAGTTACTAAAGATTTTAGCTTACTTATATTTCATGGATTTAAGTTTAGGAGAATCATTACAATTTTTCATATCTCTCCATAATGTTTTAATTGTCCAAAAGAAGAAAATTATGTTTACAATTAAGAGAAATGCGATAGGTCCATAAAAATAGGCCCAAGTTCCATCACGGCCTAAAAAAAGGGATTGTTATTTATATAATTTTCCATTAGAAAATATGACTTCCATACCTGAGAACCAACATGAAGCTTCTCCAATTCTTGGTTTGATATGATCTCCTGGAGCATGATGGGCTATTATTGCGGTTAACACTATTATTAAGGGAATTCCATAGCCATAAATGCAATAAATCAAGTACCATTGTCTATTTGTTCCTAACATATTTGGATATCTAAAGCAAACAATATTATAATTATGTTTTGATAATGTTTAATACCATTAATAATACTTACACAGTTGTTCGCCATATATGGAATGAAATTATATTTAACCATGTGAAAGTAGCCAAAAACAATGCAAATACCACATGACCAGTTATATGGCATAAAACATTAGGAAGGTGAAGTTCCAATTGAAGAGTGGCCAATATTAACATGGCTAAAGCTAGACACCATATAGAATTCAATAGACATTTTCCTTGTAAATCACGTAAATCTGGTACAAGTATGTACACAATAATTGTTACAATTAGAAATAATACTGATATTAAAGCACAGATTGCTCTAAGAGTGAACATTGCTGATGATTCTATCATGATGTCATGGTTTTCAGTAAAACACACTAGCGCAACATCAGGTCCATTTTCAATAAATTTTGTTAAACAGTATCTGAAAAAAAAGATAATATTCGCAATATTTTTTTTAAGATTTATTTGAACTCACTCCTACCTGTCTGGAGAAATTACCATTCCTCCATCTTCAATTAAACTACCTTCGTTGTCTATGGTAAAATTCTCAGTTGTATCAGATTGTAATAAATATTTTCTTGGACATCGAATTCCACTAATTGTTACATTGTTTATGCATCTTCCTTTTGCTATTAAGTTTCTTGTACCATTACAGCATTTATTTTGAGCGAAGACTATGTATGAGAAGGAAAGTATCAGGAGTGTGTATTTTAAGACCATTTTGAAAAATCATAAATATCTTTTCCTGCAAACAGAAGAAAAGCTAGTTAGTCTAAATTATAGCATATAGAGAATTTCATAATTTACATTTAAATACAGTAAACAGCTGTGAAATTTCAAAAAATGCTTGATAATGAAATGCGTTTGAATGTGCGAGAGAGGAATAGGATAAAATATAATTTTTAATCTTCACTACGCAAGAGAGAACAAAGATTTTAGTTTAGAATAATCAACAATTTTAGTTTGTTTTTAATTACTGGTTTAGTTGTTTATAGTTCATTATTATTGTAGATCCTTCAAATTGCTTGATGTAGTTTAACATTGTTCTAACTTTTGCACATTTGAAGTTCTCAAAAGAAATAATCATATCTTTGGGTGTCATCATTGTTTTTGAATTCATTGATACATTTTCCTAGACTAATATTAGAATTTCATGTGAGTAGGATGTTGTATCAACCTTAATTTTATTTCACCACAACTTGGATAGAGAAATTTCATCACCTCACCTTCATTAAATTTGAAGGTTTCTATTTCTTCATGAAACCCAACCTTGTTTGTTGTTTCCTTTTTTATAGTTTTTTTAAGCTTTTTAATATAGATAGATCTAATAGTTAACAATGTGTTACTGTGTTTGGTTGGAAAAACATTACACAATAATTTTTTAATAGCTACCTATTACATTTAAAAATCTTTCCTTTTCTTGCAGACTTTTCTGAATTATTCTAACCATTTAGACAATATTTCTTTGGCTATCCAAGTTTTTTCAATTACACCTTCATTCTGTGGACAAACTGTCAACATGTAAATCTCTAAAAGGAAAATTTGTGTATCTTCCAATACTAATCGGTAGTTTTTCTTTTTCATCAATTATACTGCGCATAATAACAGCAATTCTGTCTTTCAAAGCTTTCTCTGTCAAGCAAATGTTTTATTGGGTAATGTACAGAGAAAAAGTTCAGCAAAGGTTAGAAATTTGTGTTCAGGTGAATATTCTTCAATTAATTTTGGTATTTTTACTTTTCTCTCACTTATGTATATCGTTTTAATCCATTTTCACTGCTTGAAATGAAATTTTATGCTTGTTGGATCAATGTTTACTGTCTGTTCGTGAGACAGTGCGGAAATAGGTTTTCTTTGTTATATCAGGTGCTTAATGAGTCGCACCTAACCTATTGCCAGTCATGACCTACTCTAAATGATTTCATTTTTGAACTCTGATACTAAATAATTTCAAAATTGA
>VTPC01000561.1:90641-127514 GCA_011009095.1 Ignelater luminosus
TGATGATCTGGAATGAGATTTGTTTTTTCGATGATTTTGATCTTTTTTTAAATCTCTTTAACAATAGTTTTTCGAACAATCTTGACATATCGGCGGTAGAAATATTGGCCTATATCGTATGATGTTGTTTCGTGGGGTGGCTTACCGTATTTTGGAATCATGACAATCTCTGCCATTTTCCCAGAGCCGGATTTATCGTGTAGGCAATCGAGGCAGTGGCTAGGGCCAAAATAGGGCTTCCACCAAAGAATTTTTTTGCATTATAAAGAATAAAGATCAATAAACAGGGATAGAAAAGAACAAATTTTTTTGAATCTTTTTAATCAAATGAATGTCTAAAAATTGTTGTTTTCAATTTCGCTCCATTTTCAAAAGAACGGTATTCTACTTTGTCGACAATCAATAAAATATCGATGCAGTCTGTTTATGATATATTTATAACCTGAACGTACAGTGTTCTGTAATGGCATTTTCTCAATTCCTTGTACCTAATTTTGATAATATATTTTATTGTAAAAACAGTGACTGACTTGTAATTCTTTTTATTTCAGTAAAATTTTTAAGTATTTGTTGTAAAAATTAAAAAAGGTAATGTTAAACTCGTTATAAAAAGTAAAAGATGTTTGTTTTGTTTTTGTTTTGTTTATTTTTTCATATTAATCGTATGTGGCTGCTTATAAAAAGTTAGTTCGTTAAAATTTTGTTAAAACTTTTGAGGTAGTGTCTCGCGAAGAATTTTGGTGCAAATATACATGGGAGTGCCTAAAGGCCTCCACCAGAGTAAATCCAGCTCTGCATCCTCCACAGTTGAGATACCTATTTCAGGCAAAATGATACGTTAGTAGGTTTATTTAGGGATTTTCTAGGAATTCTAGGAATTTGTTTTAGAATCTGCCCAGCAATGAAATAAAAACCAGGAGACGTTATTGGATTGATGTTCGTTTCAATTTCCGTTTTAACTTAAGCTGGTGAAGTTACTGGAATTGCGGCACTATGCTGTTGGATGACATCGGGTGGTTCCTCATTAGCTTCTATTGAATTTGACTGAAAGATGTTTTCTAAGTGTGCTGCAAATCTTCATGTTTTTTGTTCATTATTTCTAACCCAGCTACCATCTATGTTCTGTACTAGAACTATTAGTTAGTTCCCTTAGGAATTCACTTATGGTGCCATTCTTCAGCTGCTTAATTTCTTCTTTTATTTGTGAAGTGAGATTATTCAGCCTAGTGTTTTTCTTTGCTTTTCTTTTTTCTGAAATTAATTGCAAGATTTCTTTGGAATAATTATTACTCTTTCACCTTCTTTTGATTTCAGGGGTATTTTTCCGTGCTGATTGCTAAATATCATTGACAACTTTTTCCACCTCAATGTCCAATTATTATTGTTCTTCTGTTTGCAGTGGCACTGACAACTGAATACCTTCTTCTAGTGTCATACTGAAACCCCTCCCAGTCTGTTTTGTGTTTCTGAATGATGCTTTTACTTAGTGTTAGAATAATTGATGAGTGATCCGAACTAAGCTCCAAATTGTCTTCTATTTGTTATTTTTGATTTATTTGCTTTTTGATGATGTAGAAATATATCAAGTCAGGAATTTTGTCTGTATCTATGGGCCAGTACGTGGGTTTGCCCGTTGATGTAACTTCACATTTATATGCATTTATTGCTTTTGATAATTCTCTGTCTTTAGTAGTTATAAGCTTCGTTTTCCAATGCGTATGTTTTGCATTGAAGTCTCCGCCAATGATAAATCGGTCTCTTATGCTTTTGAAAAATTCAACATACTTATCTTTCAGCTTTGATGTTATGCTTCGTGGACTATACAGACTGACCAGGACAATGTTGTATTTTTTGGTGTTAATATTCAGTGCCGTGATCTGAATGTCCTCTGCTTCGATTTTGACTTCTTTATTGTGATAGATGTCATCTTTGACTATAAATGCCCGTCCTTCGACCTCGGACTGCATTTCCGGGATATAATTATATTCCCTGTATTTGATAAAGGATTGCTTAGCGAAGTGTGTCTCTGAAATAAGACATACAATTTTTTTCATGTCTAGGATTGCTTGCCGCTCTTGTTGATGGTTGAGCAATCCATTTGCATTCCAGGACATGATTTTTATTGTATTGGCCTTTTTTATTTGTCTTTAGAGTTTGAGCAATTTTGTTAGTGCCGTTCTCAAGTTTCTTAACTTGCTCATTCATTTTTGAAAACGCTCAATGAGTTGGGGAGTTTGGCTAATATTGTTGTTTTCGTAATTTTGGGATTTTTTATGAATTAAGCCCGTTGTAACGGTCGAGGCATAAGTTGTTTTGTTTTTATAAACATTGTTTGGTTTTTCTTTTTGTTGAATTGATTTATCTTCTTTGGCTACAATACATCCCCTATACTTGGCTGGATGCCATTCGCCACAGTTCACATATTTTGGATTATGATTTTCCACTTTTTGAAATTTTCTGATTAGATGTTTTCAACACATCTTGGTCCCTTTGCACAAAACTTTTGAGTGCACTCAAACACCAGGCATTTTTTGCATTGAGCGATTGATTTTTATCCTCTCATAGGTTGAATTTCAATCTTGCATACCTGGATATGTGCTATTTTATAAATTTTATCTACATCTTTGCTGTAATTAAATGTTATTATGAACATTTCTGCGAAAAGATCCTGCATGGTGAAGGTTTTTTGGGTAAAGATTATCAAGAGAAATCCAAAGTCTTTTCCACAAAATTTATTAAAATTAATACATAAATTAAATTATAACTGCTTGCTACATGTTTCGGTTAAATCTAATAGGTTTTTAATTATCCTCAGGGGAGTAAAAATTCCAAGAAGAAACTTAAAATATCATGTAGAGAAAAAATTTATTTCTAATGGAGAAGCAAAAACCATAAATTAGAAATAAATGTTGCTCTCTACATCATGATATTTTAACTTTTTTTTTTGAAATTTTTACTTGCCTGAGAATGGTTAAAAACCTATTAGATTTAACCGAAACATGTAGCGAGCAGTTATAATTTATGTATTAATTTTAATAAATTTTGTGGAGAGACTTTGGATTTTTCTTGATAATTTTTAACATGAACATATTTAATGGGACTTTCTCTTTCCACGACAATCTATTCTCCGCCATGATAAGTTTGAAGCCACCTTCTCTTAGGTTTTTTATATTTTCTGGTTTGCACGAGTGATGCAAGTTCTTTGCCGTAACTCGAATTGGTCGAGATTGTTGATTTTCATACATATGGAAATTGAAGTTATCATTTTGCAGCACATTAAGTGCTTTTCTGTAATTTTCTGAATTATTGCAATTGATTTTTGCCTTTGCATCATTAATGAGTTTGATGTGGAAGTTCTCTTTCGAAATGTGATTAGTCAATTCCCCATAGAGGCTTTCCTATGAATTGGCGTAATCCACCATAATTGGGGGTGGAGCTGGTTTGTTTTGTTCAATTTGAGCTGTAATTGTTTTCGAAGATCCACTAAAGTTGGTGGGAGGTGTCATTCACATTCATCTCTTTTTTCTAGTTCTGCGTTTCATCCCAAGCCACTCAGACTAGTTCTTCCTCGTCTGTTTGGTATTCAAGTTCCTTACGTGATGACGGAATGGGAGTAGCAGCTCCATTTGGTTCAGTCGCACCCATTCTCATCGTATTTACTTTCAATCCATCAGTATGTTCTTGTAAATTATTGATCACACTTTTTAGTTGACCAATTTCAGTATTTGCAGTTTTCCATGCATTATCAACGTTCCGTCATCCATTGACAGCTTATTGCCATTCCATGTATAATCTTTATTCATTTTGGTTGCGTCGACAGTTCTCTTGGAACAGAACATTGTTTCACTGTATGAGTGCATACTCGTTAATTGTGTTTGGTTGTATGTTGTTCATTATGTCATACTATACACTGATATTGACAACAATAGTCCATAGCTTAGTTATTTAATTGATTTAGTGCTCTATAATCCGTCCCGAGCATGTCCTGTTTTACTTTTGTAGTTTTGTATGTTTATCAGTGTCGAGCATCGATGCAGAAAAAAAAATATTTCCGCAATTTAGTTTTATAATGTTTTCTACATCAGCAGTACAGAAATATTTAAATTTTTTTTTTAATCTTGATCTAATTAATAAAATTTTCAAAAAGGAAAATTCTTGAGTTATGGACTGTATACTAATTTGCCCATGTAGATTAATTGATTTCAATCAAAAAGCCCATCCTTAAAAGTTTTTAAAGTTTTAAGCATTAACAGGGCCGGCTGAAGAGGGTTTGCGGGGCAACTGCCCAGGGCCCTGCGCTTGCTGGGACCCCGCGCCTTGAGAGAAAAATAATTAATTCTTTGTATCGATATGTTCAGAACAAATAAAATTTCTCATTTTTTTATTTTAAGGGCCCCGCAAAAGTTCCAGCCGGCCCTGAGCTTAAAAATAGGCTTTTCTTCGAAAATCAGCACAGTCCTACCATATCCATTTAAGATAAGATTTCTTGAAAATCTTTTCGATCTTTGTTTTAGCTTAATATCCTTCATTATCAGTTTATACGACTATTACGATTACGATTGTTATTTAGACAAGCTACAGCCAGGAGCATATATAACAATAAAACAAATAACAATGCAATGGCCCAGAGAAACGATAATTTGATCCAAAAGTTTTCATTCACAGTTTACTTTCATATTTATAGATTAATGTTATTTTAAACATTCTAATGTATTTTAATGGCCACGATTTAAACCAGCTAGTATAGTATAACATTGTGTGTAAGGAAGGTATGGCTAATATTTTTATTGCACAAGGGATAGTTAATCATTTTTAGATATCATATCGTGGAAAATTTAATTAAACTTTCCATCGTGCTGTACATGACTTTTATAAAATTATATACCATTGGAAATATCAAAAGAATTAATAAGTACATTACAAATATTTTTTTATTTGATAGCAATATTATAAGGTAAACAGAAAACAAGCAATTTTATTTACTTATTACACTTTTTATTAGTATAAAGGTCACTTTTTATTGTATATTTCAACAGTCTAATTACATTGTTATTTATTTACTTGCAAATTTTCTTAGTTTTAGTATAAAAAGTAGACACTTACCAAAAGATGTTTTTACAATATTTATACAGGGAAAACTGGTTTTTCAAGCAGATTAATATATTGATGTGGCATTAAAGAAAGACTTGATCAATATTTATTTTTGTGGTTATTATGAAGTACTAACAGTTGGAACTTAAATTGAAATTAGATAACAAACAAACTAGGGTGGGGTCATAAAAGGTTTGGTGACATTGATGTTATAATCCAATTTACAATGTTTATTTTATTGATACCTGATTTATATTACGCAGAAAACTGATTGTTATTTATGAAGATAAAGTAAGGAAATAGATAAATTCTATTTTTATATAAAAGCCAAATTTGAGGAAAATATAACTATGTACGTTTTCAAGATAAAGTCGAACACCAAAGTATATTTTAATAAATGAAAATGTTAGCAAAACATTATTTAAATGGGACATGTTTAAGGTTATTTATGAAACAAACTTAATGCTTGTGGTTTCTGGCAACTTTGAAATTTAAATATGCTGTTTTTCAATAACTCATCAGAACAATCGACATTATTACAACATAACTATATTTTATTTTTAATGTAAAAGCTTACTAGGTAATAAATCTATAGATAAGGTAAGTTGATTTGATATAATAAAGCAAAAGCAAAGTCAGTTGATACAGCATTTAGTATAAATAAAAATAATTTTGTTATTGTCGTTCTAGATTTATGAAACAATTTGTTGTAGGTGGGACACCCTGTATACTCATAAAACAAATTAGCATTAATGACACGGTAGTGATATAAACAATACTTTAAAAAAGTATGTACGTCTGTATTAAATACTTGATAATTATAGGGATTCTTCTCCTCAATCTCAGCAGGCAAGGCCAACCATTTATTTGGCATACGTTACAGATAGCTAATAAAAGATCACTTTGTGGTTTATATAAATGTTACTGTCGTCACCTACACCAGAGGGCGAAGGAAATATATTTGAAAAGCCTGGCGATCTTTCATAATTTTCTTAAATAATTGTGATGAAAACTTATTACAAAAAAGTTGTCGAACCTAGTGAATTGAAAGTTGAATCGAATTAAAAGTGACTTGTTAATGAAAGTATTCAAGGATTTCTATACTAACTAAATCTCTGTTGTCTAACGGATTTCTTACTGCTGTCAAAAATACTTCTTGATTGAATCATCATGTCTGGAAAATGTATTTCATTAGTATGCCTATACTGTTGCTTTTGTTTCATTGACTTCTTATCTATTAATATCTTCGGAATGTATAATTCGTATCAAGAGTTTGAGGAAGATGCTATGACAGCATCAAATCGGATTGTTAAAACAGATTGCAAACTCATCCTTTTTTAAATAGAGCGTCTGTTGTATGATGATCTAAGATAAGCAATACGATGGTTGCTATTTATATTTCTGGCCTAACAATGAAAAAACAAGTATTTATGATCGAAACTAGTTTTATTGTTTTTCAAAATATTCTCCATTAATATTGATACACTTTTTTATGCGTTTGAACCAATTTTCGAAGCACTTTTTCCACTCTGTTTGAGGCAGCTACAAAATATGCGTTTTGAAACAAAAAACGGCTTCTTCTGGTGTTGAAAATCGTTGACCACGCAGTTTGTTTTTGATGTACGGGAATAAAAAGAAGTCATTGGGTGCCAAATCAGGGCTGTATGGTGGATGGCCCATCAACTCGACCTTCTGGCTGGTTAAATATTCAATTGTTTGAGCGGCGGTGTGAGAGCTTGCATTGTCATGATGAAGAATGATTCGCCTCTTCTTTGAAGTTTTCCGAATTTCTCCAATGACTTCTGGCAAACAAATGGTTGTGTACTATTCAGAGTTGACCGTCTTACGTTGCTCTAACGCCACTGTTGCCACATGACCGGTAATGCCAAAGAAACAGGCAACCATTTGCTTCGATGTGCTTCTTCCGCGAACAACTTTTGTTGGATTTGGCTCGTCTTGAAAGACCCACACAGTTGATTGCTGTTTTGTTTCGGGGTCATATGCGTAGATCCATGATTCGTCACCTGTGCAGATGTTATACCCAGCCTTTGATGCACCTTTCGCAAATGTTTTCAACATTTCAATGCACCAATTCCATTTTTTACTAGGGAATGCACTTTTCAATTAACTGCAAACAACACTAATCGCACTCAAATGACAAAATGTTGTGGTTGAGGTTATGTTCAACAATGTAAAGTTTACACCGGAAATGTCAGCTGACGCCTGGATACAGTCAGTGTTGCCAAGGCCAGAAATATAAATAGCAACCCTCGTATAATTATAGTAGGCGCATGTTTTTATTCAAAGAAACAAATGCAAGTCCAAGACTATGAAAATTTGTAAATGGACATGTAAAAACGGTAAACGCAAAGCTAGAAAGAAAATATTGGAATGTCTGAGATAAATACTTAAAATGATAATTTCAATATTTTATTTAATTAAAACTTGAACTTTTCGACATAAACAAATTAATTATTTTTCATTGATATCATTCTCTTTATTTAACTATGAAAATAAGTTTTGTTTCATTCACAAACTTGTAATGATGAAGCACGAAAGAAACAACACCTGGAAGCAGCATAACTTTGTTTATTATTTGCATCCGCA
Source organism: Ignelater luminosus (assembly GCA_011009095.1). NCBI lineage: Eukaryota > Metazoa > Arthropoda > Insecta > Coleoptera > Elateridae > Ignelater > Ignelater luminosus. The sequence goes on from VTPC01000561.1 coordinate 98,340, forward strand.
TTACTTAATGAAAAAAAATATTAAAGGTTTTAAAATCTAAATAAACCAGTTGAAGTACTTTTGCAAATATTTAAAAGAAAATAATACTGCGTAAATTGCAAAATTTGTTGCCTCAGCATAATAAGTATAAGAGATAAAAGTGTATCGTTGTACATCGAACAAAATACACAAACATCAACTAATGTGCACGGAAAGCAATTCAATTAAAAAATGGAATACCTTGAAAATGTTGTGTCACACTTTTCGAATCATTCAATGTAAACTTCACTAAAACCTTAGTATTTGCAAAACCCACGCGGTTGTTCCAAGTACAGTAATATTAAATATAAAAATAATGACGTTGTTCACAAGCTTTCTTAAGATACTACATATAGTTAGTAATGTTTATTGTAAATAACTTTATTTTATTATTTTTTACACGCCTCTCATAATCGTCGGTATGCATGCGCATAGTTTGAAATTCAAAACTACTGTCACTTTAATAAATATAGCGTGTGCACTCAAATGTTATTTATGCTGCTTTACAATCGCAGCTCCTTCACTATACTGGAGAAGTGTGTCTGTATATTATTATTATTATTATAGAATGATGCCTGACCTGTTTTGGAATATAAAAGAGGTCATTTTCTATGCGTTACCGACTAAGGCCATTGGTTGTTTGCTCTATTCATTACAGCATGCAGGAAAATAAGTCAGATCTTTTCATCCAAGAACTTTTAATAAAAATTCTTTTTTAATTTAAATAATCGTATTTTAGAATTAAATCATTGAAGATCTGCCGCTCATTGTTATTAATTCCTAACAAAATCTAGTTACTGATATTAGAACTTTCAAAATAATTTCTGTAATTTTTTCCTGCTGAAACAACGAAAGAGAAACTATCATGGGTTTTTATACGGTTTTATCATAGGATACAGTAATAAGGTATATTTGAGGTTTTCCTGCTATCGATAATTTTTCATATTTTAGCGACAAGAACAGAATTTTTTAATGGATGTTTTTACAACCATCAGAAGTAAACAAAAACTTTTCAATAATGTGTTTAATCCCACATTTTTATTATTGTCTCATTGTTTTTGCTAATGATCAAGCAATATTCACTGTTATTTAATCCTTATTAGCTTTTGTAAATTATTTTTTTGCACATGTGTTATTAGTCAATAATGTAAATTCTAAACAAAGTAATCAAATGAATGCAGACCTGTTATTATGAGTGTAATAATACTGAGACCTTGTATCTTGTTTTGAATTACCCATTAATATCTACGTTCCTAACTACACTGCTCAAAATAATTAGAGGAACGCTTATGTACATCTGAAGAACTTTTTTAATATGCAACAATGTACAAATGTAATTATAAATATCTGAAAGATTAACATTTTGTCAACCAATTTGCGAAAATAATACAAACTTAACAGAAAAATTCGTAAGATAACAACATCAATTCAAAGAAATCACAAAAAATAAAGTGAAGAGCAATTCATCCCGTCTAAATAACGTAAAGTTGCAGAGAAGGTCTGCTTCACTAATAACGTGTCTGTCTTCCATTGGCACGAAGAACTGCTTGACACCTTCGAGGCATGCTTCGAATGAGTCTACGAATGTCTTCTTGAGGTATATTCTCTCATTCTTCGACTAGGGCATTTACTAACTGTTGGAGAGTCTGAGGTGGGATTGGACGCCTCCGAACACGTCTGTCCAGCAAGTCCCAAAGATGTTCGATGGGGTTTAGGTCAGGACTTAACGGAGACCAATCCATGATTTGAATCTCGTAGTGGTGAAGAAAGTTCATGGTGATAGCTGCAGTATGAGGCCTTGCATTGTCTTGCATAAATACAAAATAATTACCTATACCATAAGCAGGTGGTACAACATGATCCTCTAGAATAAGGTCAATGTACCGTTGAGCTGTTAGCTTCCCTGAAGCTACTGCAAGATCTGTTCTTTCCTCAAGACTAATTCCGCCCCAAACCATCACGGATCCACTACGAAATTTTTCAACTTCTCGCACGGTAGTTGCAGAATACCGTTCATTTGATCGTCGATATACATGTACTCGACCATCACAATGACTCAAACGGAATCGTGATTCATCTGAGAACAGTACTGGTCTCCAATATCTAAGTTGCCATGCGGCATGTTCACGAACAAAATTTAAACGAGATCTTATGCGATGTTGCGTTAGAATTGGTTTTCGCACGGGTCTTTTTGGTCTCAGGTTTTCTTCTCTCAGTCTATTCCTAACAGTCTGGTCAGAAATCTCCAATCTATAAGTCGTTCTTTGAAGATCTTTTGCTGTAGATGTGCGAGAACGCAAGAAGGATAGGATTAAAAACCGATCCTGGATTCGATTCGTCTTCCTCTTGGGACCTTGTCCAATGCGTCTTTTATATCCTTCTGTTTCTAGGTAACGATTCCATACAATGAACAATAGAAGGGCTTACGTTAAGATTTCTTGCAACTTGTCGAATAGTGGTGCCATTTTCAATAGCTGCAACAACATGAACCACTTCTGCTTCATTTAGATACCTCGTTTCGATGTAACTGGTGTGAAACTCAACAATTTATAATCAACTGTCAACATAATTTACTATACCAAAGCACACTATTTTCTGAAATGAAATTTTCATTGTTGGTTTCATTTTATTTCTTGTAGTTTTTTTTTAAATTGATATCGTCATCTCAAGAGTGATAAGTGAATATCTATTCTTTTCGCAGTTTTATTCGAACAAAATGTTAATCTTTAAGGTATTCTTAGTTAGATTTGTACAGTGTTGCAAATTAGAAAATTATTCAACTGTAAAGAAGCGTTTCTCTAATTATTTTGAGCAGTGTATATTTACAGAGAGTTTCTTTTGGTAACAGTTCGATATAGCTACCCCTAGAATTTAACTTCTACAGTAAAAATTCAACTTTACAAATGCATGTATCTCCATTCAGAGAATCAGAAAACAGCGGCGGAAGGCCTCTCCAACACCAAACACTTAGAAATTTTTTAAAAAAAACTTGGAAAATCGACGAATCTGACATTTCTCAAGCACTTCGACTGCCATGACAGCGTAATATCGCGGCGAAGTTCGTGCTGCTCTCCGACAGCGTACCAACCAAGAATACCACAACCCAATTTTCCTAAACCAGCTGCAGGACATTGACCCCGCGCAAGCATGAACGAATTCATATATTCAATTCGGCTCCCCCACAAGATTGGGGTGCAATTCTTGAAAAAAATGATTGATTTACTACTTCTAACCTAAGCACCCCCTCGCTTCGCCCCCATCACTAGATTAGGGTGCAATTCTTGAAAAAAATGATTAATTTACTACTTCTAACCTAAGCACCTCCTCGCTGCGGCCCCCCACAAGACTGCAGTTTCAACTAACCTAAACACTTAGGACTGGGGTATAATGAATAAATAAAACACATGAAGGTTTATTGTATTTATCGTTGTAGATGGTGGCCCTTGCGTCGAATCAGGAAGTCTTTTTCAGATTGCTTTGTGGCCCTGAAAAGGGCCGTTTTACAAGCCAGGTCTGCGGCTTAGGGTAGATTCTGCAGCTGCTGAACAAAAGCGATGGATTCTGGTATCCGGATCGACCCTCTTAAACAGGAACTCCGCCAGATAACCCACGAAGTGTTCCTTTTTCCTCCCATAACGGAGGATGGATCCCTTAGCGTCTCTCCACAAACGTTCAGCGTTTTGTGTGTGGACTTTAGGGTCCTCAGGGTCCACGAAGGTCAGCGAATGGTTCACTGTGAAGTGCTCGAAGCCCTCAGCTTGCAGAGAGGCGTAGGCTCGCCAACAATCCGAAACAATGGTGGTGCCTGGTCGAATCCACTGCCGAATTAGGCCAACCAAGGTATCCGCAGTACGATCCGGGACGGGCACAAGAAAGACACGTTTTGGATCACGTTCAAAACCCCCAAACACCCATTGTTCTTCAATGCGCCTTCTCCGATTGTAGTTACGTTTACCAAACTTAGCTTCATCTATTTCAACAATGACACCAGGTCCACCAAGTACCTCGGAATGTTCAACGAGCCAATGCACACACATCTCTGCAGTATGATTACCAGTCGACCACGGTTCCTCGAGAGCACCTCAGTTCCCGCATTATGTATTGCTGCCGAGGATAGGGTTGCATGCACCGCATAACCAGGAAATAAAATGCTTTCTCTACTGTCAACTTCGAATCAGCAAACCACGTACCGACCCTCGCACTCTTAAACACATCGCACTTAATTCGTCGAGATGCCCGTTTAGGACGTTCAATCATCATCGATTTCCTGCAACGGAACGACCAGGTCCTCGCGTCCAGCTGCATGGCTTGTCCACATTTGTGGCAATCCAGTTCTCGCCGCAGCATCCCGTGGTCAACGAGAAACTCGGCGAGATGCTCAGGATTGCTACAAATTACACAAGCATCAAACACACGAAGATCGCAGCCTGCACACACAACCGCCATTTTGCGAATGACAGAAACCGTGAATAAAATTTATACCTGATTAAAATTTATACGTGGATCATGTTGCAGTAGGCGGTTGGTAGTGTGTGCAGCAGCTGATTTAGTGGCCAACTTCATTGTTTCTATCGTGCAACATAACCTCAGATGTGCGTGAAAATCGTGTTTGTTTTTCGTCGGTTTCACCAAAATTGGATTAATTTTCTTTAGTTCCGCAGGCGGAATTGTGTTCTGTGAGTAGTTTTCTATCTGCTGATACCAAAAATTTGCTGTGAAAACGGCTCTTTCTTAGGGGTAGCTATATCGAACAATTACCTTTCTTTTAATTACAAAAATCTTCAGCAAAACCATTGAATATCTATTTGGATACTCTCTCTCTCTCTAGATTAACAACCTTTGGGGTTGGTTTGTTGCAGCTTTCCACATTTGGCAGTTATCTTCGAGTCTTTTTCAGTTCGCCATATTTAACACATCCTTTATCATCCATGATTTGTTCTTGACTTTCCTTTGGCATTTTTGCCTATTACTCTCCCTTCAGTTATTGTTTGGGTATTTCTTTATGTCGTAATATGTGTCTGATCAGCATGTCTCTTCTTTTTACGATTTCTTTCCAAAAATGTCTGTCTAATGCCCGGGCAATATAAAAAATGCCCAACACTGTCGGTCAGTATGATAAATACCATTAAATTCATCACATTGCCCGGGCATTATGTATAATGCTTGGCACCAACTAGACAATGTGATTAAAATTTCTTTATGAATAATTATGAAACTATTTTATTATATTTCAGAAGATTAACTCATAACATACACTAATGGAAAAAATTAAAGGAACAAAAAAATTTTGCAAATTTTTTAGTGATTTTAGAAGTGCTGTATCTCAGTGAAAAATGCTCGTATCGAGATTTTAAAATAAGCATTTTTACCGCAAACAACGTTTAAATGTAGAAAAAAAAATCTTTTTTCAAAAACTTTTCCAAAACATTTTTGAATTTTTGTATTTTGGAAATGCTTCCGGACATTTAAGAAAATAATGTCTAATCGTTTCTTACACGAGTTCGATCTTTTTACTGCCGGCATTAGCGTTACCCAAAACGTACCACGTGGAAAAAATTTTTATTTTTTTCTTTAAACGTTGTTTGCGGTAAAAATGTGAAAAAAGCTCAAAATTTTTTTTCATTTTAATCATAATTATGAAGTGTTTAGGGGCAATAAACGTGATCCTTTAATGTTTTTCAAAAGTTTGATTGTTTGAAACAAAGAAACGGTTCGCTAGATCGAATTGCAACTTTACAGGGTTTTTGTGGGTATGTTGAGCTATAAAAGTCACGCTTAACATTAGTCATTTCATGAATATTTGTAATTTAGCCCTTGATTTTCTACAAAACTATAAATTACCCTTTTTTTCTTGTTTTTTCAAGTTCATGTTAAGAATGGAAAAAAAATTTTGTTTCCTGAAGATCGCGGTAGTATCTTCTAGGAAATTTATTCCAGTTTCCAACACTGCCCTTTAATTTTCTGTACGATCATTGGTTGCTGAGATATCGACGATTAAAGACAAAAGCATCCTTTTCCATTAATAGTCTGATATCTCGGTGAAAAATTGTCGTATCGAGGTTTAAAAAAAAGGAAATTAAAGCTGAATAAACAAGCTATCGGGTCCATGCAATGGTTTAGCTGAAAAAAATTTTTCCGAGTCCGTGGACCCAAAAACAAATGTGCAAAATGTTTTTTGCGCGCTATTTCTTAGGATTGCGTGATAACCGTAGCGCCTAAAAATTTTTGACTAAAAGATCTAAAAACTAGAGTCTTGAAGCTTCAAAATGTTTTTTTAAAATCTCGATACGAGCATTTTTGACTGAGATACAGCATTTCTAAAATCACTAAAAAATTTGGGAAATTTTTTTGTTCCTTTAATTTTTTCCATTAGTGTATTAGATGAAAAAGTATGAAGTTAAAAAGGCACACAACATACAAAATCTTAGATGAAATAAAATATAAAATAATACATATGTGTGGTTGTGTGAAGTGTTTATGCTATTATTTCTTGAAATTAAATCAACTTCTAATACAATACTAGTTATTGAAACAATTTCCACTTTGATGACATTTGGAATTACACAATTTTTTTGTTTTACGACACATTTATCAGATTTTACTTAGTCTTTTGATTTTTGAAAAGCACTTCCAAGTCTTCTTTTGAATTTACATCAGCTAGAACTTCGTGTGGTAAAAAGCTTTTTAAACCAATTTTCAACTTTGTACCGAACATGGCCTCATATGAACTACAATTTATACCACTGTGATGTGCTCTATTCTTCTTTAGCTGAACAAAACGTAAGCCTGCTGACCATTTGTTTGTTTTGTTGTCTTCTAATCACGAACTAAGCATATTTTCTATGTCTTCATTGGCCCTTTCTACCGATCACTGACTTTGGGAATGTCTGAGCTTACCATGTACCATTTTTAACTCCGTCCACATGCTACAAAGCTCTTTGATAATATGGTTGACAAATTCTCGGCCATTGTCACTATGAAGCACAGTCGATGCACCGAATATTGTGAAAATATTCAGGAGTACATGCGCTACTTTTCCAGCCCTCTTGCTTGTAAGAGGTTGGAGTTGGACGAATTTGGTAAGATGGTCTTGGTAAGCAAGTATAAGTTTGTAACTACCATCGGCTTGCGATTGCTTCTTGATTAAATCGGCTTGGCATCTTGAATTTGTTTTTTTACTTAATATTGGTTTTACTAGCAAACCTTTCTTTGGAATATTGTGTTTTTTGACAGGTCATACATAAGTTTAGATAGATAACAATCATCTGTCTTGGATGTTTTTATACTTGGAATTTATTTCCTTCTCCATGCGCTTTCTACCACCGTACCCGATGGAAATATGAGCATCGTGCAGTACTTCAAATATTTCTTCTGTATGGACGTAGTACTTAATAACGTTATCTTCATTTACAGGTGCAGTCAACTTTTCCATTTTCCTGATTGTCATAACGTCGAATCTTCTTAACCGCTGATAATCTGCGGGTTTTCTTCGTCTGTTTATTTTTAAATTTTTTTACTTCTTGTATCCTGTGAAAATTTGTGTATTTTGACCTTTTGTTGAGTTTGGTTCAGTCAATCGGTAGTTGAAGCGATTCCTCACTGTTTAAATAAGAAATTAAAAACGAATTGTCATCAACAAACCACCTACTGCACACGAAACAATTTGAAAGTCTCAAATCAAACTACTGCTGCTGTCTGACTAAAACTAACTACTGTCACAGAAAAAGGGAAGTAAAAGTGAACCGAACGCCGTCGATTTATTACATTGTCCAGTATCTGCGTCGACGGCCGTTGTTTTCAGCACGCTTATTGGCTGCTGAAAAACGCATGATGTTCTTTAAATGTCGATTTATCACATTGCCCGGCATTTTTCATAATGCCCAGACCATGTGATAAATTGTAGAAATTTATTAAATTGCCCGTTCCAGCTGGACAGTATGCATAATGACTGGGCACTATACATAATGCCCGAATGGTGGAGATAGCGAGCACTCTTGTCTCACACTCTTTCTTATTTTTGCATCTGTTTGTTGTTCTCTATATTTAATTACTGCGAGTTGATCTTGATAGCTGTTAAGTATTATTCGTCGATCTTTATATTTTACTCCCATCTGTAATATTTGGAACATCCTTTTCCATTCAAAGTTGTCAAAAGCCTTTTCGATATCAGTAAAGGTTATATATGTTCGCTTGTCTTTTCTTATCATTTTTTCTGTTATTAATCTGGGTCCTAGTATTGCTTCCCGTGTTTCTGTGCTTTTCCTAAACCCGAATTGGTCTTCTCTTAGGTTTGGACTTTGCTTTTTTTGGAATAGGAATTACAACGTTTTTTTTGTAAAGTCAGTAGGCATTTCTTCCCTTTCGTAAATATTTGTAACTAGTTGGAAGAGTTTTTGTAGTACTCGTTCTCCCAGATTTTTGATAACCTCAGCATGTATATTATCTGTGTCTGGGACTTTCCCATCTTTCAAGTCTCGTAATTTTTTTATTATACATATATCGGTTTACAACGTTTTGCGTCTTCCGATGCCATAGCTCCATGCTTCTCTGTCGTTCCACATGTCCTCCACTAGGTCTCGCTCTTCTATAGCTTTATCTATACCTTCTTGCCAGCTTCTTCTTGGTCTCTCACGTTTCTTTTTTCCTGTTGGTTTCCATTCTAATACTTGTTTAGATATTCGGGACTCGGGCATTCTTTGAATATGTCCATACCATGTAAGTTGTCTGTTTTTAATTTCATCGACTATTGTGTGTGTGTGTCACGTTCATTATCTCTTTAATTCTTTCATTGGTTACTCTGTCAAGGCTGGATTTTCCGGCCGTTCTCCTCCAGAAGTCCATCTTGGTTGCCTGCAATCTTTGTTTCGCTCTTTCTTTTATTTGCCAGACTTCGCACGAATATGTGATTATATTTTTTACTATTGTGTCGTATATTCGCCTTTTGTTGTTGCTTATGCTTCTGTCCCATAGTATACTATTTAATAAGGGGATGGTTTTCTTTCCTTGTGTATTACGATCGTTAATTGCTTCATCCAACGTTCCCATATTCGTGATTTTTAGTCCTAGGTATTTGTACTCGCAGCAGCACCTAATTTGCTCTCCTTGCTCATGAATCAATTTTGTTGTTCTCCCCCAATGCACATATATTCCGTTTTGCTGACGTTGATTTCTAATCCCCACTTCCGATATTCTTCGGTAAGTTTTCGTGTCATTTAGCTTATATCGTGGTTATCTTGTGCTATTAAAATCTGGTCGTCCGCGAAATATAGTGTATAAATCACTTCGTTATTTAAGGGCAGTCCTATATTTCCACATTTTTTCCATATTCTGAGCGCTTGTTCTAAGTAAATTTTGAACAGACTTGGGGAGAGGCAGCATCCTTGTTTCAGCCTTTTGCTTGCGCTGAATCCTGTTGTGACTTTATTACCCATTTTTATTTTTGTTATAGGATGTTTATATAGCGATCTGATCGCTTTTACCAGTTCCACATTTTTTTTCGTGCTTTACCTTGGGCTTCTTTATATCTAATTTTATCTTCTGTGCATTTGGTGCTCAAATATTTCTGAAATGCTTTGCTTTTACCTTCTATATCTATTTCTATGTCCTCATCCCACCAATAAGGTTTTCGTTTATTTGTGGTTTTCTCGTCCTAAGGTCGGTGAATAGCGTCTTTAATGTATTGGTAATGTTCTTCTGTATTTCCAAAATCCATTCGTGGTAATCTATTGTCCAAACGGCCTCGACACAGTGTTTGCACACTGTCGTGTTCCAGACTCATTAAATTAGATCGAAATGTACCAGTTTTAAGGCACTAGAAACTCGCCTTTCACCCTCTTCTGTTAGCTGCATAAGGCACATTCATTATACGCCACGTATTGCCTACTGGTCACGGCGGGGACATGGAAGTAGGATTTGTCGGTTTGTCTTTGGTAGACTGCGGGCATTTCTTAGAGTTTTAGTGAAACCGAGGCTTCGGCAGCCTTGGCTTCCTCCAAGACCCGATACCAACCATTTGACCACGTCTTGTATTGCTTTGTCAAGTTCTGGTTTTAGTATCCCGTCTCCCTCCTCGTCGACTTCCACCTCTGTTTGATCTTTTATTCCGGGAAAATTCTCGTTATTATCTCCATCATATAGTTTTTCTAAATACTGTTTTCAATCTATTCCCCATTACTCTGTTTTCGTCTTTGATCGTACAATTTTTTTTTCTTTCGCTGAGGAAGGTTTTTATATTTTTATAAGCTATATCTATCGTCCCTGTCTTTAAATAATTTTCTATTTTTTCACATTTTTGAGCTATATATCGATTCTTGGCTATTTTTGCTTCTCTGTTTATTCTGTTTCTTAGCATATTGTATTTTGCTTGGTGTTCTTTGTGTGAGTTTTTGTTTCCTTCTTTCTTTTATTATATCCTTTGTAACCCAGGGTTTTCTATTCTGTCATGTCATTTTTCCTAAAACTATGTCTGCAGTTTCTGTTATACCGTCTTTAATCTTTTCTCATTATTCATCTCTATTATTTTCTTTGTTGTAAAATCCCTATCAACTGTCTCTTTTAAGTTACTCTTCATCATAACCAAATTGTGGTCGCTGTCAATATTTGCTCCTGGGTAGCTTTTACAATCTTTTATTTGGTTTCTAAATCTTTGTTTTGTTAAGATATAGTCAATTTGGTTTCGCTTTCTGTTTGCTGGCATTGTGCACGTATAACGTCTGCTGACATGGTGTTGGAAAAGGGCATTTGCCACTACTAGTTCATTCTATTAATCGGTTTCCTCTTTCGTTTCTTTTTCCTAATTCGTATTTCCCTATGATCTTATCTTCAGGAAGTTCTCCTAATTACTGTAGCAATCCAGTCACCTAGTATAATTAGGTTTTTATTTCCACACACATGTTTTATTAGCGCGTTTATGTGGTCGTACGTTTTTTCTACGTGTTCGTCATCGTGGTCTGTGGTTGGCATATATGCTTGTATTATTGTTGTATCTTTTGGTTTCGTTTCCAATTTAATCATCATGACTTTTTCATTGTATTGTATATATCCTTTGACTCTTCCTCCGAACTTCTTACTTTGTATTATTCCTACTCCTGCATTTCCTCCTACTGCTGCCCTATTAATTACTCTATAGTTTCCACTCCAGAAGTCTTCATCTTGTGGCCATTGCGTCAATTCTTAATCTTTCCATTTCTAGTTTAAGATTTTCTAACTTGCCACACTTTAGTGGCGCCCTTACATTCTATGTTCCGAACTGTATAGTCTTCCTGCTTCGTACTTTCTTCGTTGATTCTTCTTTAACTGCCCCCCCCCCCGAAGTTCCGACTGGGGACTGTTTTAACTTTGGAATATTTAATATCAGCAAAATGGAAAGAGTGGATTGAACCCTATAGAAAACCTATGGAAGAGAATGTTCAACATCATTTTGAAACTAAAACCCACAACAAGAACTGAACTGAATTTCCGTTACTGTATTTCTCATTAAACATTCAGAGATTGAAAAACCAACAATAGGAGAAGGTACCTCGTTGGGATACCGTCTGGACACGGGGGTCCTCCTCGGAGATTCTAGACAAACCATAGGGGGTTCTTCGAGACTCTTTATCGAACACGGGGGCCTGCTTACAATTCTAGCATGGGGGTCTCCTTGAGATACCTACCAAACAAGGGAGCTCTCGTAATCCTAATATGGTGGGTCCCCCTGAGCTGCTGGCCGAACGTGAGGACCCTTTCGGGATCTTTACATGAAAGATCTGCTCGGACTCCTACCTGAACAAGAAGAATCCCTTGGGTTTTCCCAATTAGTCCACCTTATGCGGACACTTTCTTTGGGAACCCCCGCATTGTAGGGTTTGAGGGAGGTAGTGGTTACGTCACTGGTAGTAGGCTATGGTCTACTGGCACATCTATTGTAGTTATACTTACAAAGTATGTCAAAATGTGTAATGCATGCAAATTATCGACTGAAGCGTTGGTTACATAGACTACAGGAGTCTTTGAACGATGGACCGCTGTCTTTAACAATTATTTTGTTTATAAATAAATAATGTAATAGTTTTATGATACTTTGCTAAAAAGGGCGAGATATTTACAATTACAAGAAATAAGAATGCTTTTAATCGATTTTTTAAGACATTATTGCTAAAATTACATTTCTGGTGTATCTCACATACCCCTATTAGTACTAAGGGTCAATAAGCAAGTTTTTAAACTTCATGTGGAAAAAATATTCTTAAAATAACACATATCTAGCTCATCAGACGTTTTGCAAGCGTCATATTCAACTCGAAGAAGATACACTTAAAATAATTTCTTGTAACAACATAGAATTAATTTATGATTATGGGACGTTTGTTTTCTTAAAAGTCATTCTATAATTCTACGAGGTCGATAAACTACTTTATTCTACTGTATTTACTCACTATTTGTTTTCAATTCATCATGCCGACTTTTAGTTAACTCAATAATTGGCTACTCTTCTAATACTGAGCAAAATTACAGGTATTAATTAACTTTGATATAGTATTTGATGAAATAGAACATCTTGATTCATTTAATCTTTGGAGAACAAGTCGGAATCTGTGGTTCTAAGATTATGTAAAATCTAGAACTGCGATTTCCCTTGCCTAACGTAATGTTTCTCAATATCCTATGGGTTGAAAAGCACTTCTGAAGATTTCTCTCTTTGTGATGAGTATTTTTGAATGCAAGTGAGAATTCTTTCTACGACGGTGCAGTAAGTAGTTCTTAGCGGTTTGCACGAGTCGAGTTTTTTAATCGGCCCGAAGCTTGGGTTGAGCTGGGCGTCTCTTTAAAAGTCTATCGGACTTCTCGGGCCTACATCCGGTCTCTGTGCCGTTCGGGTTTCGAGTCGTTCGAACCTGCCGGGCTTGTTGGACTTGTTGAGCTTATCCGGTCGGTCGGGCTTTTCTGATCGAAAACGGACTATCTTCGTACTGAACTGCACCGGAGAATTGTTGTACTGACTCGGACAGTCATTATTTTCGTCCTAATCCGAACAAATATTATTTTTATACTGAACCAAAGCGGAAAATCTCTTACTGCACCAGACCGAGATCTTCTTCGGACTGACTCAGACAAACGTAATTTTTGTACTGACCTGTACAAACATTATTTTCTTTTAGTTTCTTACTGTACCATTGACGGGTCGGGTTTCTTGGTTGGGTCTTACCGCAGCCGGCGCAAAGCTCGGATTTAGGTTACACCGGGCTTCAGTTTCAAATCTATCTTTTTCGGGCCCACGTCGGGTTAATCGAATCGTTCGTTCCTGTCTGGGCTGTCGGGCTATTGGAGAATCGACAAAAATTGACCCCGAAAATGAAAATGGAATTGAAAATTATTGGCACATCCGATTTTCAAGAAGCCATGAACCAAGTATCTGTTAATATTGACAAAGTAAGTCGAGTAGGAATGAACAAATGAATTCCTTAAAAATGTGTCTTATTGCAATTAGTTAAAAGGCATTAGAAATGATAAATTCCCATTTTGAAAATTGCCCAGACTTCTTTGTCCGTACGTGAAATTGATAATTTCGTAAGCAATGGAAAAATTTCTTTTTGACAATACACTATGATAATTAGATAATACTATATCAACCTGAAATTGCAATATGAAAAAACTGTTTAAACAAATAACACATTTAATTGACTCACCCACAACTTAGCAGGATATTTTCTCTAAGATGATCTAAAATAAATGTATAAACGTGTTCACACGCTCTTCATTTACTAAAGATAGCTGTTTTCTATATTTACTCGCTGTCTAAAGCATGGTGGCAGAACGTTTTCGTTATTTTTTTCCCAGAGTTGGGCTTGGTTTGGAACGCAGCCCATGTTCAGTTTAAATCGATAGAAACTTTGTTGACGCAAGCCATTTAATAAATGACTGCTGGAGAAACTGATTTGTTTCGCCTTTTTTTGATTTTTGGCAGTCAGGATGGCGTGTTTCTAGATACTGTCATAGGAAAGTTTCATAGATAATTTACTGATCTACCATATACTTTCGGGTAGGACAACGTTGGGCATAACTATACAATTTCAAATGCACGAAAAGAAATAAATTAAGAACTGTGCTACCCAACTCGGTTGATTCTGTAGGCCACACCATTTATAGTATAGAGAAAACATAAAACAGGATCAGTGCCGGTTGGTTTGTTTTATTCTCATAGGTAAATCACTTATAACAATTAAAGTTTTGGTCTCGACTGTGAACTTCCATTCTCCATATATGAACAAAACTCGGAAAAATCGAAAGACGATCGCCTGTTCCTGGATCGTTTAATCTACCACTGCTGATTAGTCGTCCCAATGTTTATAGGACTACCCGTACCTGTGATCCAGAAAGTGCCAGAAAAAAAGAAACGACGCGACGATTGCTGGTTATCTTCTGGTTTGGAAGCATTTCGTTCATCTTTACGCATCTATTCAAGCTTCATCTCTATAGCTTTTGCTGTTTTTGAGATAAGAAAGTGTTAAGCACTCATCTGAAGAAGCGGTTCTTTGTAATTCTCTACTTTTTTACGTTTTCCAAAGAACCTTAGAAAACTCATCAAGTTTTTGACGTTTCCTGCTAATTTAATATTCTGCAATGAAGTTTTTTCATGCTAGTTTAACTACAACTCGACATTTACATCAAGAGGGATTGACTTTTCTTTGATCCTTTCTTATCTTGCGCGTTATTCTGCTTATTTCCACATCCTTCTTCCACTTTGAGTATTTTAAATTTTTGAAAATTTTCTGACTTGGCAAAATGTGTGATACGATAGTGCATGCGTCCTATTTCTTTTCATGACAGTTTTATATATTGGATGATAAACGTGCAGCTTTATAGTTTTAGAGAGAAAATCCGTAGGAAAGATACAGTACTGCCTAACCTAGAATGGGCAACTTGGGTAACTCACCATCGAGCATCAGAATTCTTCAGATCAAACGCTTTTAAAATAGATTTTAAACAAACTGCAAAAGATTTGCTATTCTAAGTAATATGTTTGATTTGCAATGCAAAATCTAAAGTGTCAAGATTCATTATAATACTTCTCGCCGTGCTTGCTTTTTGGAATTCTAGCGGTATACGGTTTAGACTGTCTGAGTCTTTTCGGCTGGATACACCCTGTATATCTGCCACTTACATTTTTAGATTCTGTAGGTCAAGACGCATCGTCAATATGCGAGGCGGCATTTAATCGCCAGTAAAAAATCGAACAATTGGTCATCGTAAATTCGGCAGTAACTAATGGACAAAAACTTTTGCTGATCTATCCTGCAAGTTTTCAGGTCGTCAAATTATCATCAGTAGACATCTATTGTACCACGCTACCATCAATTGTTTGAGAACACTCGGGTTTATCTGCATTTTTACAAACTTAACAGTCAAGTTGGCCATTTTTGGAGTACAGTCATGTAAAGTATTTGATGGAAAAAAGAGATTTTGTTAAAAACACGATCGTGGCTATCTTAGATGATTCAAAGACGATCGGGATATCGATTTTTCAAACTACATTGCCAAAACAATTGAAGATAACTACTATCGATGGAATATTTTGTTCCGGGAATGTACTGAAAAAGACATTTCTTTCGAATTGATAGGATGGAATAAAGAAACAAAAGAGGATCGAACTGCACCTGCACCAATCTCTGTAGGAGTCTGGCTTATCTCTTTCTGCTATCGAGAAATACTTTTGATACGTATTTGAGACGACTAGGCACAAAGGTAATCAAGAAAAAATTAACAGCAGCGGACCAATGCTCGACCCTTGGGGTACACCAGATGTACCAAACTAGAATTTGCATTTCAAAATAATTTCTATTGATAAAGCATCAAATACTGATCAGCGGTTATAGTTCTGTTCACAAATATGGCAAAACAAAGTTAAGTTGATTTTGATTTGTGTTTTTAATAACTTAACTACATGGAATTTCTAAGGGAGACTTCCTGTTTGGTTATTTATTACTGTATGTAAGGTGTCCACTTTCGGTAAGTCTTAATACGGATTTATGAAGGATTTAACTTTGACACCTAATATCTAGTAGATGTTATATCTTAGAGTTATTATTTTAGTTCGTAAAATAATTCAAAGTTTTATTTATTTAAATACTTTCATTCATTTCATAACAGTATAGATTAAGGTATAAATTAAGTTTGATTATGAAACCTGTTCTTAATCAGCGACACTATTTTACATAGAATTCCAATTGCAGTTTACTTTAGTTACAATAATATTTTTATAGTATAGAAGTACAGTCGTCCACGAAAGTATTGTTCCAATTACAAATAAATAAATAGAGATAATGAATGACCGTAGATGAAAATAAATGTCCACTAATTTCAAGGGCAACTATTAACGACCTTAATCTTAAGCTAACAAACTTCATTTTGTAATAGACGTCTATTAAAACGTCTTTTAAATTTAATAGATCGTTCGTAATACGACCCATTCACTTTAATTATGAAAAAGTCTGCTACATAGAAACGTAATGTTCTACATTAGCGTAAGAATAATTAGTTAGCAAATAGAAATACCTGTCAGAAGATCAAAAGCTTGATAAACTTGCTTTCATTAATTTGAATCCGCCGTTACTTTTGTGAGTAACTGTACTTTTGTTTAGTTTTATTGTTATAGTTGAAAGAAACTGCAATCTTCGGCATTATAACTTTATTAAGGTTAATTGCGTCTTGTCGATTTATTTAAGTTTATATTAGATAAAGCACAAACAATTATTGTAATGATAAGATTTCCAATAAGTTTCAATTTTCTTCACGTTAGCTATCTTTGTTTGTTTATTTTTTTCAAGTGGTATGTTTGTTATAAAATGTTTCCATTTTTTGGAACTGTCGAGAAAGCATTGTTCTATTTACAGATATTATCTATCATGTTTATTTGAAATAAAAAAATGCTGTTGTTAAAAAAGTGGTATTCTCTTATTCCAAATAGACAATGTACGTAGGTGCAGGTTATTTCAAAACGGTTTCTAGGTATATAATCTACGTCAATTATTTTATTACATCACATTGTTATCGACTTAGC
This sequence comes from Ignelater luminosus, assembly GCA_011009095.1. NCBI lineage: Eukaryota > Metazoa > Arthropoda > Insecta > Coleoptera > Elateridae > Ignelater > Ignelater luminosus. Next base: position 115,396 of record VTPC01000561.1, read on the forward strand.
ATATTGCATATAAGCGATTAGTGTAATAAAATTAATCAGCTATAGCACTTCAAAAATGAAGTATAGTCCATAAAATCCATTACTATTTTATTGGCAGTCTTAAAATTATCTATTTTCTAACTTCAAAACATGTAATTCGAGTGTTAACTACATACATGAAAGTAAGGTTAGAAGTCAATCTGAAGTTGTTATTTAAATTGGAGTATTCTCCCTTCAATATACCATACAGTCTTCAAAGGCTAAAATTAAAGACAGACAATACCGCATTTTTGACCATTCTCACTATTTACACATAATTTTGGCAACTGCTGTAACTCATATACGTTTTCTTCGAGCCTAAATTATTGGTTCATATCCCAGCCATGCCGTATCAAGTGATCTAATTAATCCTAACCTAAATTTTTAATTTTTTTTTCAAACTTCGCCTACTTACTCTATATTTTAAAATTAACGACAATCGAAATTTTTATATTTTTTCTCATCTTTAATTTTTTCAGTTATAGGTCTTTGTAAGTTTTTTACAAATAACTCCCTAGTTTCTACTCTTCCTTCACTAACTAAGACTGAGATTTTGAGATACGGGAAAGTCGCCTGTTTCTAAAGTTAACTGAGACGACAGCTCATTGCAGTAGCAGGCGATGCAGTTGAAGAGTAACGTTCTTAGTTTACATTTGGGAGATCGGATTCTTTTCAGTCTAAATCCAATCTGTTTTAAGAGCTACAGTCACCCGACTGGAACATCGCCCCCGCTCGTATCCTTACCGGACATCCATGCTCTGGAGAGGGACTAAGTTATTGTTATTGAGTTTTAAGCACTAAGTGGTTCTGCTTATTGAATAACTAGGTTTTTCCTCTTTCCACAACCATCGTTGTCGTACTGTCGCCTGCACCGAGCTTTATCATTACAGAACACACGTGTGGTGCTGTAAAAATTCAATCACTAATCACGAAATATGATCGGGAGTAAAACGGAATCTTGAGTTTTCGTCACCTTCTCCAGATACAAATCTGGCGTGGTGTCAAAAAAAATTTTCAGATACCGATCCCCAAACTTCAGGTGCGGAGAACAAGCCTCGCTGAGTTGAGGCTTCTCACAAAATATGCAGCCTTTTCACAAACACTACTACGCACTACATTGGCGACGAATTCCTCCCTACTGAATCTGCCTAAGCGCACAGCGCCATTCGAACACCTCGAGAACGAGCTTCCACTAACAGAAATCCCGGTTCTCGAAAATTAAAAAAAATAACTAAGCAAGCGACAACTCGGAGATGTAATTTCTGATAGCCCACACTATGATCAAGTAGCAAAGATTAAAGTAATAACCGATAAAATCTCAAGTCTCATAAGAACATAATTGTAAAGTGCAACCACACATGGTCTACCTTTAAGAGAAGTGAACAAGTAAGAATTTACGCAACTAAATTACACCTGACCAATTATTCGAATATCAAAGATAAAACGTAGGGGAAGTCGCGAGGTGATAATTAAAGGTGAAATCAAATGTGCAATCACAGAATTGTAATAAAACCCAACCCTTATCAATTTGCTAACATGAAGTAAACCAGAAAAACAAGTCACAGCTGTGAAAGTTCAACATTCGGGTATCATGAAAATTTAAATATATGAGGAATTATATCCTGTGTTCCGCTAGCAAAAATAAATAAATTGGAAAAGCTACAACAACAGTTAATCAAGCTCTCAGTGTCATTGTTGAGGCACTTGCCGTTAGTGGTGAAATAAAACTTGTCTTGAATTATGTAATGAATTTATTGTATGTACATCTGTGAGACTTGATGCAGCGTCTCACACGCACTTCTGCTCTGAAGTGCGGACTTGACCTGAATGGTCACACATGTGTTAAACTTAAAACTAAAAATAAAAACTGACCCTTAAAATGCTACTGTTCAACATCTCGTAGCACCCTCCTTAAGGGATCCTTCCGAGAACGACTAACTAATATGTTAAATGCTTAACATATGCTTTAACAGTCATCACTATCAAAAAAACTCTCTCCAACGACAGTAAACTATTAAGCAAATACGAGAACACATCGAAAACACAGATTAAATTCAACACATGTAACGGAAGCCAAAAAGTGAACGTTACAAGCTTCATTTAATTCATGTTGCAACGCATTCAACATGGAAGTATGTTTGTGGGCAGCTGTTAATTGATTTACATTTTCATTAACAGTTAATTTTAATTGGTCAGTAATAAATATGTAGCAGCATGGCTTTAATATCAGTTATGGAAAATATCTCGTTCTTTACGGACCCTATTCTTTGCTTACACACCGACATCTCGATGGCCTTCAACTTGAGACGGTGTGTCACGGCCGCGTTCCTCGACATCGAGAGGGCTTTTGACAAGGTCTGGCACGAAGACCTACTCTTCAAGCTCCGTGCTGCCGAAATTCCTGCCTGCTTCGTCAGGCTAATTAGCAGTTTTCACCAGTCTAAGTCCAGGGTGTACACGCCGCGAGCCGGCGTTTCGCAAGGGTCTGTTCTTGCCCCCTTATTATTTATTTTCTACTGCCACGATATCCCGCGTCCCGAAGCACCAGAGGCCCACCTCTGACAATTCGCAGGCGACAGGGCTCTGTGAGTGTTGGCCCCGAGCTTCGCGGATGGATCAGGAATCCTGGCGTACGAATTAGCGCGCTTGGAAACTTGGTTCCGTAAGTGGAGAATCAGACCGAACCTACAGAAAACAAGTCTCATTCTATTCCGCCACAGTAACTAAACCCAGACCGCCAGATTCGACCCTGAAAATGTCCGCCTGGAACTGTGGGGCTCGCGCCTCCGCCTGTCGTCATCCGTCAAATATCTTGGCATTACCTTCACCCCCACGCTGTGGAGTGACGAGTTAAGGCGATGTCTGGACATTGTCCAACAGCGCAGCTGTTTGCTCTCCAGACTCAGCGGCGGCATTCCAGGCTTCCGCCCCAGGACGTTAATCCACACTTATAAAACATTTATTCGGCCCGTGGTTGACTACAGATTCACTGTCTTCAGTGCCCTCCCGCTGTATGCTACCAGAAGACTTCTTCAGAAGGAGAGAACCATCTGCATGAGGATGCTGCGTTTGGAGCCCGACTACCCCTCGGAGGAGGTCTGCGACAGAGTGGGGATTCCTCCTGTCGATGCGCGCCTCGAATGTATGAGGGGTCGCTTTGTGAGCAGGGCGATAGCACAGAACAGGGAGCGCGTTCTCAATATTATTCGAACCCCAACAGCGCTTCCGCGGCGCAAACCAAAAAAAAAAAAATCAAACACCCACCAGCCATTATGATGAGACGTGCTGAAAATCTGACACCCGAGTTGATGGACATTTTACTGGCCACCCCCCTCATATACAGATAACCCCCGTAAGCCCTCTGTAGCGACGTAGCAGCGTTCCTTGTCCTACGATTTTATTCGGAAGGCCTAGGCATCCCCGAGCCGCTTGCTCTCACACAGTTTTACCGTGGTTTCCCCTAGTGGCTAGGCGAATGCCGGAGCAGCACTTTCCACGGACCCCATCATTCAATTCGCACTCAAAATTCAAAATTCATTTCGAAATTCAAAATCAACATTTTTAATACAAAAATCACAATACTAATTCCAAATTCAAAGTTAAAATTCAATTTAAACAGTTACTTTACATTCAAAATTCAAAACTCGATCTAGAATACACATTTATAATTCTAATTACAATCTCAAATTCAAAATTAATAAGATAAGGCAATCACATAATCTCAAATTTCTTTATTTGCAATAAGAATACAGCACCCCTTCTTCGAAACACGTTGTTCACTTTTTCTGCACTGTCACCAACACCAGCAACGAACATCACAGTCGTCGCCTCCGCTACATCAACGAACAGAAGCCAACACCATCCGGGCCTCGGGCTACCTCGATCGCGAAAGCAGCTGCTAACCAACATCTTTAGAAGCGTCCGTGGCGGAGGAGGCGCGAGCCGACCGTAATGTACGTCGCGTTCCGTACAAAATCAAAATCATCTTGGCTGAAGTAGCTCATGTAAGAGCTTAGAACGGCCTCCCGCCTTCGGCGGAGAACTAACTTTAATTTCGCTCTCGTTCTTTGAAACCCGATCGACATTTGTTGGACATTTCCTAACATAGACGTACCTTTATCCTCTGTCTTTTGGAGTACCAGATGTACATTTCAAGCATTTCCAGTTTTTAATAAATCTATCATCAGTCATGGATTTGTATTACATAACTGTAACACCTACACCAGGAGGTGGACTTGGAAAAGTTCAAACGCCTAAACGAAAAATGAAATAGATTATATAATAACAAACAAAAAACATATAATCTCTGACATGGTGTTGAATAAATACGAAGTAGATAGTGACCACAGCTTAGTGAGAACAAGAGTTTAATTAAACATTAGGTTAGAAAGGCAAACACGAATGAAACAAAACCGCTTCCTAACAGCTGAAATATTAAAACAGAACATCGACAAGTTTCAAAATGAATTAAATGAGAAATTTAAGAACATCGATAGTTTGAAGAAGATGGAGATCGATACCTTAGAGAATAGAATAAGAACCAACATTCAAACAGCAGCGAAGATAATATGTTCAAAGACAAACAAACAGAAATCCAGACCATCAAATCAACCATAGAGCTTTTAGAAAAAAGAAATACAGATAGAAACTCGGCAGAATACTAAGAGTTGAATAAAACTATCAAAAAAAATCAGAGAAGACATACGGAAACACAATACAGGAAAAATTAATGCCTTTATTGAGCATAACTGTAATATGGAAATTCTTAAACGAGAAAGACTAACGGGTAACACCAGAAGACATCAGATTAAAAACAGAGATGGGGAGATAATTTGTGAAAAATCAGGAATCACGAAGGTTGTCGAAGACTTCTACTGTATACTCAGCTATTACAAACTGAAAGTGTTACACTGGAAAATATCACAAATGTCGGATCTAAAGATGTTGCGGTCGTTACCACAGATGAAATGAAGCACGTATTGTCACATATGAAGAACGGCCGTAGTCCTGGCCTACATGGAATTTCTGCTGAAATTTTAAAAGTTGCAGATGCCACTACTCTACAGTCGATCGGAATTCTGATGAATAAATACTTTTTAGGGGACCAAGCGCCGGAGACTTGGCAAACAGCGAAAGTTGTTTGACATAAGAAGATGAAATGAAGATAGAAAACCATAGACCTATTAGACTTCGTGTGGTCTTAGAACTACATATGAACGTCATTAGTAACGCCATGCACAGTTTACGAAAGTAGGTCGGACCAGTCCAAGTTCACTTATACAGAGGAGTAATGATCGATATCTAATAACTTATAACGAACTAACTTTGTAGAAGTGCCACGTAACGCCACTGTGATTTTAATGACGTCATTCTCGTTCATGACGTACATGACCGCACGAAGTCTAGTTTACTGCCACAACCGTAATAAATTGCTAACAAAGATTATAACAAACAGACTGACCAACAAGCTCCATGAGTTCCAACTACCGGAACAGGCCGAATTTCGGAAAGGCTACAGCACCATAGAACACATCCAATCATTCGACTGCTGACCGAAAAATGCAACGAATACAATGTCCCGGTACACCTAGCCTTTGTAGATTATAATAAGGCTTTTGACGCAGTCGCTCTCTGGGCGGTATTTAAAACAATCGACTGTGCATGTATTGACTCCAGATATGGAAACCTTTTACAGCACATTTACGATAAGGCCACATTTCATGTTGAATTAGCTGATAATCTAAAAACAAATAAAATTAGTTTAAACAGAGGCAATGAGACACTATTTTCCCTAAACTATTTTCTCTTATACTAGAGATAGCTTTTAAAAAATTAAACTGAAATAATAAAGGCATTAATATCGACGACCGCTATATCAACCATCTACGTTTTGTGGATAATATTGTTCTCATTAGCAACGATCCAAGTGAACTACAACAAAGATTAAGAGAACTAAAAGTAGTATCTGAAGAAATAGGCCTTACCATGAACATCGAAAAGACCAAAGTGGACAGTTACATATACAGGGTGGTCCAAGATTCCGCTCTAGTAAGATACTAGCTTTATGTTAGGAAATAGCAACAAATTGAGAACAGAAAGCAACATAGTGCCTCTGGAAGCATAACCTAAAAATATTTTGAATTATACAGGGTGTTCGACTTGTTTGTGGCAGTATCTTCCTTTATTTTTTCAAGTAGAACACCCTGTACATTACTGTATTTTGTTGTATTGTATTTTGTAAGTAAAGAGGGCTGTGCTTAAAAAATACACTAATTTTTCACCACGATGGCGCACCAGCACATTCGTCACGACACAAACTATTTTAATAATACGTATTGACGATGAATTGGTCGTCATGGTGCTATAAAATGACCTGCAAGATGTAAAGTAGTAGTAGGTACTGTTTTGTTAAAAATTGCTAGAGTCCCTTTCTTTTGTTTTGTTCAAAACACAAAAAGCTATAAATGTACATATACGTAAGCATAATTCAAATGCTAGTTGCAACTACTGTTTCTAAGCGTAGCCCTCTTTACTAAATGTGGTTATTTCAATTAACAAAATTAGCGTTATTATAAAAATAACGCTTAAACCATCGCAGATAGACTCAATGACCATTAAATCAACACGAAAGAAAATTAAATTCTAAGTCTGATTACACAAAAATTTTCATATCGTTCTATTTAAAAATATCAAGTTATCCATGATTGAAGATCTTCATTTTCAATGATCCATAATGGGACCATAGTAATCTTGAACAAAGTTATTTGTAACACAATTGATGCAACAGCCTATATTTGACACGATTATCAAACCGCATCTTTGTATCCTGTTTAGTCCCAGAGATATTTTAAAATTTCTAAAACAATGTAAAACTGATTTTTTTCAAAAAATATTAAATATCTCGAAAACGGCGCAATTTAGACCAAACATATGGTTAATAAAAATGAATGTAGATGTAATAAGGAATCCAAAAATGAAGTAATATACAGGGTGTTCTACTTGAAAAAATAAAGTAAGATACTGCCACAAACAAGTCGAACACCCTGTATAATTTAAAATATTTTTAGGTTATGCTTCCAGAGGCACTATGTCGTTCTCTGCTTTAAATTTTTTTCTATTTGCTAACATAAAGCTGTCATCTTACTAGAGCGGAATCTTGGACCACCCTGTATAACATTAGGAAAAGGCAACTAAACATCCGAGATAAAAAACGAATACGTGTGATGTGGACAGTCTTAGGGAGATTAAGTTATATTCCAAAGTCCCCATAAATTTAAAAAGAAGAGTTTTCGACACCTGCATCTTACCGATAATGACTTATTTCATGGAGACAGCAACATTAACCTTTAAATCCACAAAACAACTCAGAGTGGCACAAAGAACCGTCGAGAGGATTATGTTAGGAATTAATTTGAGAAACCGCATAACCACCCGATAATCAGAAGAACTAAGACAGTGGACGTGATTGAGAGAATCGCTAACCTGGAATGGAACTGGGCGGGTCATGTAGCAAGACAGGACGAAACCAGATGGACAAAGACGATTTTAAATTGGAGACTGAGAACCACCAAGCGAAATATCGGCAGACCGCTGCTAAGATGGAGAGATGATCTTGTAAAGACGCTGGGAATGGGATGGCAACAAATTGCACGGGATAGAGTAGCACGGAGAGAAAAAAGGAAGGCTTACATCCAGGAGCGGACATCAAAAGTGTGATGATGAAGAAGAAGAACACTTACACAGTCTAAATGAAGAGAACCTTTACATAATCCACTACACCCAATGATATCTTCATAGGTATCTATTAATTTTATTAGCACCTGATGAACAATGCAGACCTTTAGCTCCGTGTTGTTTTTTCCCAATGATGAACACATAATTTTGGAAAGACACGATTTGTAGTTGTCAAAGCGTGATCCATAACCATTTACAAATCAGAGAAGATACCAATATGATCTCATTGAAATCACACTATCTGAAAGTCTATGAGAAACTGTACAAAATTGTTTTTCGATTTTTTTCCAGGATTCTGCTGCTTTCTGTTATGAAGTTATGATGAATTTTTTACCGAAGCGACAAAAGAAAAATGTAATTTTTAGAAAATTAGGTCTACATTAAAAAAAGACTAAAGTTGGTAAAGATCTAAAAGTTTGAATTTTTAATTAAGATATAAACTGCAAGGTACAATTTTTTTCCGACTTTGATCTCTTGATATGGAGCAACCTGTAGAGAACTTACATTATATCTTTGCAAGAGTATTTATGAGAGCAGTTTGAAGTTACTATAATCATCATAAATACAAAACTTTTTTACGCGATATTCATTGAAGATTACATCAAAATCATTTTTTTTATAATCTTAATTAAAAAACAAAATTTGTATGCTGCTAAGATTAGCTTTAAAAATTAGGTAATCTTGCAATCATTTCCTATAATAGTATAAGATGTGTTTTTGAAGCTTAAATAAAGTTTATCAGAAGGTCGTGTTTGTCGGCAAACATTATTTTTATAAATTTATAGGGAAAAAACAAGATTACCTCAAACGTGCATTTAAAATTATGCAATATAATATTTATCGGATAGATAACAGATATTTTTACCTTGCTGTGATTTATCTATAGTTTAACAGTTTGGATTAAATGAGAAATTTAATTTATAGTATACAAAAATATTAATTAAAATGATACAGATGGTATACTAGTGTTTAAATGATTTTCTGATCATTTTAATCAGTTCAGGTTATTGGTTAAAATGTTGGAATTTCAGAAAAACACTCTTCCTAGGTAATATTGAATGAAAATTTACAAAAATGCCAAGATATCTGATTACTTAAGAAAAGAATGTTATACATTTCCGTATCTTTTGTAAACCTTTTCTTTGCGGTTAAAACCGTTTACCGCCGGATTATTTAATTTTATTAATCTAAAGTAAACTGTATAATTGTATACACACGGAGATTCCAGAAATACCTGGAAAGCGATTGACGTTTTTTGAAAGTTTACAATTTGCGTGCTAATTGTGAGAAAAATGATTGTTTTTACAGTCTAGCGTGAGGCCACTTTAACATTATAACCTTAAAAATACATGGAAGGTTAAGTTTATGAGGAAAAGAAATTCATTCTTTAGTAACATGAGAAATCGTGAATGCGTAAGGGATTTCCTACCTAAAATGATGAAAACGTGTATTATTGTAATGCCTACAATTACTACGTAATCTGATGAAATTTGTCATAATAACTACTTATAATTTATGTTATTTGGTGATCCGTTTTGTTTACTTTCCAACTACTTTGCATTTTCTACGTTCTAATTTGATTGAAATAAAACTAGAACGTTTAAGATAAAGTACTTAAACCTATCATTAAATTCCTCTTCCGTTAATAGAAATAAAAGCAAATTATAAAATTCAAGTAGTAAAATAATATAAAAGTAAATTCTGTTCTTTGTATCCTGCTGATTGACTCACTTTTTTAGTCATTTTCAAAATGATTAATATCCTGTATACTTATAGTACTCGTACTTATATGATTAGATAATGTTTTGTATTGACGTACATTGCTCTTTTTAAACATCCGATGAAAATGTAAATTGATTAAGAATAATCAGTAATTACTAATAGGTAGTAGCGCCGTATGATTCAGAAACCTTACCACCACGGAGCTAAAATAAGCCGAATGCAAGAACTAGCAATAATACCTACCTATAGTACTGTGAAAAATCTGCATCGCCCAATAATGTTTTTAAGCGTTGTACACATTTTTCGCTAATTTTTTTCAATTAAAGTATTTGTGAAAACACGTGATGTTGGATGTAACGTTATTTTTTCACGTTTTGGAGTTATGCTAATTTTGCAATACACAGAAACTTTCTTTTGCGATCTTTATTACGTTTATAATATCCTTCTTCTGTTATAAGTTACCATTCGACGCAATTACATTTTTGGACTAAAAGTACCGTTTTCAAAAATACTCGATTGTCTTCAATTATCTGCCCCATTAACAATGTTTTTACTCATCAACTTCTTAAGATTCCATACAAAACAATTAAAATAAATCTTTCCCATAACAGATTATCTATCGGTTACCTAAAGCGAAACTAAAAGTATCATTAAGGTGTATTTACAATTAATTACTATCACAAATTCCAATGATATTGTAAGTATGTTATTTATTAATTTCTTCAAAAGTTACAAAATGGTGTTCCAGAAACAAACAAAATTATCAGATCAGAAGCGATAGGAAATTATATCTCATCATAATGGAAGTGTTTCTAGTTGTGAAATAGTGAAACATTTAAGTGTAATCAGTTTTCATTTATTTAAATTATCAGAAAATATGCTGAAACGGAAACAACTGATGACTGTGTAGATCACAAAAGAAGTCACTTGGTTTTGAGAAGCAAATTGTAAGAGATACGAAATCGGTTAAATTAGAAAAGATTTGGCTATTTTGGAGATCAGTTTACTTATGCTTTTGTTTTTTCAAAAAAGTTCACGGCTTACTAGATATTTGCTAAAAACGAAATTATCTTATTTTTTTTAAATAAAAAGCATTTCGCACTTAGTGTGCCATGGCTTTGAACATATGAAAATCATTGATTTTTGTCAGATAAATTACATATCTTATGTAACAATTGCTAAAACAAAACAAAAGACGCTTTTAAAATACTTTACTGAGCATTCACAGATAGCATCGAATAAGCAGCTAATGCCCCATAAAAGCGTATTTATTTTGTTTTAGCAATTTTTGCACAACAAATAAATTCCTTTGATAAAACTCCACGACTTTGTGTGTTAGATGTCATGCCACACTATGATGAAAAATGATTTTCACTTCATAACTCGGTAAAACAAAAGAATAGCTAGGTCAAACCATGTATCACTGAAAAGCATTCAAGGCGAGCAGTTCAGTAATATGGAAATCAAGTAGGCTTTCCATTAGAAAAAATTTGGATTTACTTTTCACTACCGAAATAAAACAAAAGACAATTGCGAAAATAATTTTTTTGTGTTTCGGAGTAAATTCTCTAGAACACCCTCTTTGCTGTTCTTTTCTATCTTTGCTCGTTCCTAAGATATTTCACTTAAAACAAAAAAGATAATTTCGTTTTTAGCAAATATGTAGTAAGCCGTGAATTTTTTTGAAAAAAACAGAAGCATAAGTAAACTGATCTCTAAAATAACCAAATCTGTTCTAATTTAACCGACTTCGTATCTCTTACAATTTCCGAGATCCCTAGTGAGCATCGAAATGTGGACACACTGTATAATTTCTTTTACTTTAGAATACAAAGACCTCTAAGCTAATGTTATCGTTTGTTTCAACCCTAGAGTGTTTATTTTACGTAGTACAATCAATTGACTTTGGAGTCGTCGGTACCATATGGGTTTCATATGATCATATCATGGCCATACATACCATTAAGTATTTGTAATGATACTTAAGGTTGTAAGTGATGCTGTTGTTGACGTCTTTGGACTAGTTACTTTATGTTTTCATTCGCCGTTAATTGTTAAAATAAACGTCAAATAAAATTTTATTTGAAAGGAAAAGGTTATTCTAGAGATTTAACAGAAATGTTTTTACAGTTTTAATTGCATCTTAAAAACTCATTACAATTCAAATATAAATGACTGATTCAAAGAATGAAACATAAATACACGAAAGTAATGTATTATTCAGCTTCTGTTATAGGGGAAAAACATTTTTTCTTCTCTTTTATTTGAAGATCATTACATATTACACTTTACCTAAATAAGAAAATTCAGAACGCTAGCCAATGGTTTTTCAATGAAATACTAGAAGTAGTTTCAACATAACCTTCATTACATACTTCCATAGAGGAATAAAGAGTAAAGACATTAGATTTATCACACAATTTGTAAGGTTTTTAAAAATCATACTGTCATCTCTGCTGAAACTATTCGTATATTTTGTATGATTTGTGTATTTGTAAAATATCTATTTACGGAAATAAAATGCTGCTGTCGTCACGCGAATTATAAGTTTCAAATGAGATTGGTGGTTTTTAAAAAACGAATTTTCCAAAAACCCTGAATTAAAAATATTCTCTTTTTAATTCTTTTGGTGTTATCCGTTCAAG